>PVJN01029662.1:0-26241 GCA_004026805.1 Lasiurus borealis
GCGGGGCTGGGTCTGAGTCTTCATCTGTGACTTCCCAGGGTCAAACACAGAAAAGCAAAGTTTGTCTCTCGGGGAGACAGAGATAGAAATAGAGAGAGAGGCTCACATGTGCATGTATGTGAGAGGGGGTGTGCGTATGTAAGAGAGAGCACGTGAGAGAGGAGGGTGTGTAGTGTGTGTGTGTGTGTGAGAGAGAGAGGGGGGGGGGGGTACTGATTCCTGGATGCCGGCTGTGGCACTAGGGCACTGCTCTGTGCTGACAGGAATGCCAGCAGTCCACATTGACGCCCAAAATGGTCCAGGTAGTGAGTCAGATGTTTCCCTGAACCTATGTCATGGAAACCAAGATAACCTTTAAGCAGAAGATTCTGTCTCCACTTATCTCCTCAAGGACGTCATGAGACGTGCTCAGGTGCACAGAGCCGTTGTGTGGCAGAGCCAGAAATGAAGCCCCGCCTGACCAACTCCAGACCCCGTGCTCTTTCCCCACATGCCCTGGGCCAGCCCGGAACCCGCTCTGTGAGCAGAATGCAGAGCACTGATAGGCTCTCTGCCCGCAGACAACTCAGGGGCCCCAAAGGCCAGCTGGAAGCTTGGGGCTGGGGGTAGCCAGAGGGTGAGGCTAGCTGAGTCACTGGTACCCCCAACCCGGCTCAGAGTCTGGCCCACAGAAAATGCATCCCACTCAGGGAACAAAAAAAACAAAATGAAAGACCCGGTGTCTGCAGAAACCGGTTTAGCTCAGTGGATAGAACGTCAGCCTGTGGACTGAAGGGTCCCAGGTTCAATTCTGGTCAAGAGCATGTACCTTGGTTGCGGGCACATCCCCAGTGGGGGGCGTGCAGGAGGCACTGATCGAGGTTTCTCTCTCATCGATGTTTCTAACTCTCTATCTCTCTCTCCCTACTTCTCTGTAAAAAATCAATTTAAAAAGAAAAGAAAGAAAGACCCAGTGTCAGCAGGAGATGGGGGCTCGGAGAGGCTGAGCAAGGAGCTTGGGGCCACACAGCAAAGACAAGGGATGGAGCTCCTGACCAAGGCCTGACCCAGAGGACAGAGACTTACGTGTCTCTGCTTAGGTTTGAATGGGGGAAAGAACCTAACATGGCAGCTAAGAGGCTTCAGGGAGAATTCTTGGGGCCTAAGGTTTCCTGGGTCCAGGGGGCTTTCCTGAGGGGGAAAGGCCCCTGGTCCCAGGGAAAGTCCTTGGAGGTCAGAATAGAAGGGACACTGAGCTCCAGGTTAACCCCGCCAGACGCTCCCATTCCCATGGCCAGACTCCAGGTGACCCCATGACTGGACCTGGCCCCATTCCAGGAGGCACCCCAGTGCTGGAACGGAAAACCCTACTTGCTGTGTGACACACCTCAGTGTGGCTGTGTGACTCAGGACACGTTCCAGCTTCTCTACTATGAATAAGGGGCTGGAGCAGAGGGTCTCCCTGCCCCAGAGTGGGTACCCCCAAAACCCTGGTGGGGCCCCTCAGGGAAGTAAGAGACGTCCACAATGAACACGTAGATTAGAGAGTGGGTTCAGTCCCAGTTCTGCCACTAACACTGTGACTTCGGCTGTCTCGCAGGCTCTCTGGGCCTCCGTGTTCACCAGCCTTAGAGTGGGACGAGGGCAGCCCTGGTGAAGGCAAGGGAGCCACGCAAATGCCAGCCGTCCTGGCCGCCTCCCACCTCCCCGCCCAGGCAGGAGCCCCATTTCTCTTCAAGGGCCTCAGTTCCTTATGCCTCTTCCCTCCTCTGGCGCAAAAACAGGGCCTGGGGCTCAGTCCCGTTGGTGGAATGAGAAGGGGTCTGTTTCAGGGGTTCTCCCTCTCCCCAACCCCCATCCTCATAATGGCTCTTGGACGCCGGTTTTATTAGCCCCCGTTTTCACCGGTGGGAAAGGTGAGCCCACAGACAGACGTGTCCAGGTGTCCGTGCGTCAGGACGTGTCCAGTTGCACACCTTGGTGACAGACGCAGCGGGCCAGCCAGTCCAGCATGTCCACCCAGGCCCTGGGGCACCTGCTGGGGACCCTCCTCCAACCGGGGCCTCCCTCTGGGTAAATGCAAACGCTCTCCACCCAGGGAGGGGCCCACTCCCCACGCGCCGAGAGTCAGGGACCCAACGCAGCACCACCAGCCCCTCTCCTCCCCCTGCACCCCCGTCCCATCTGCGTGCACCCGAGGCTTCGAGACCCTCTGGCCCTCCCCGGCGCCTGACAGACAGGGAGACTGAGGCAGGGGGAGGTCCCCAGGCCCCCCTCCCGGGCCTCACCGGCATGACCGCGTAGGTCTTCAGCGCCTGGTTCAGGCTGCGCACCAGCGCCCACTTGCCGGGCTGCTTGGCGCTCGCCTCGGCAGAGGCGGAGGGGTCCGCAGGGTCCGCGGGATCCGCGGGGTCGGCGGGGTCGGCGGGGTCCGCCGGGTCGGCGGGGTCCGCGCGGTCCTCGGGGTGGGCGGGGGGCTCCATAGCGCGAGGGTCTGGCGGCGGGTCCGGCAGCGGCGCGGCTCAGGCTCCCTAATTCACCTAATCCGGTGCGCGCCGCCCGCCCGCGGGGAACCCTAAACCGGGCCATCTGCCGCGGGCCCATGGCAACGGCGGCTTAGGTGACTCCCGTGGGCCAGGAGCGGGGAGGGGGCGCCCGCGCCAACCCGGCCCCCTCCCCTCTTGGCGGGACCCTGAACACCCCCAAAAGGTCGGGGGTTCGCAGCCAGCTTCGCAGGGGCCGCAGCAGGTGGCCACCCAGCTGCCGGCCTCAGCGTCAACGAGGCACCTGGAACCGCACCTTGCCTGCAGTTTGGGGGAAAATCAGTCTGTTTGCTACGAAGAGAAACGTGGGGCTGTTAGGGAGTAGAATACAACAAACTTCGTGAACTTTTAAGACTACAGGGAACCTGGAGTGGCGTGGCTCCCTGGTGGAGCTTTGACCTATGAACCAGAAGGTCAGGGCACATGCCCAGGTGGCAGGCTCCATCCCCATTGGACGGTGTGCAGGAGGCAGCTGATCAATGATTCTCTCTCACTGCTGATATTTCTCTCTCTCCCTCTCCCTTCCTTTCTGATATCAGTAAAAATGTTTTTTTAAAAGGCTAAAGAGAAAATGCATCAGAGATCTTTCCCCTAGCTCCCTGGCTGCCTCTGGGAACTGAGGGCGGATAGAAATCCGGGCTGTTGGGAGGCAGAGGCTTTGGGGGGGCTTTGGAGAAAGTCTCGGAAGAGTCTGTCTCTGGTCCTCACCCAGCCCCTGCGGCCACCAGCCCGTGATCTCCAACCTGCAGAGGAGGCCCTGAGGCCTGGGGTGGGGGGGTCCCCTGGTTCCTGAGAACATCAGGCAACCTCTAGTGGCTCAGAGCTCACCACAGTGGGTACCAAGCCGGGCTCCTGTGTCTTAGTAGCAACACAGGCCTGGCTACCTGGCTCGGTTCTATGCTGGGCCGTGAGGCAGTGGTCATGGTGCCACCAAGAGGGGGCGGAATGCCCAGGCCCTGTGACTCTCCATCCACCCACCTGCCCGCCCCCCCCTACTTATCTCTAGCTTCCTCCCTTCTTTCCTCCTCCTCTCTCTCCTCTCTTCAAAGCCTTTTGTTCCCATTTTTGGAACTTGACCTTGTTTGGAATTCCAGAAGCCCATCTGCTCCTACCACAGACAAGCAAACCACGGCTGGGTTGGGGTGGGTGTAGGGGGACTGGCCAGGAAGGAGACAGTGATGCCCCACACAGAGCTCAGAGCTGCCTCAACAGACCCAGGCTTCCTTCCACCCCAAACCCCTGTCCCAGCATCGGGAACATGGCGCTTTGCCATCTAGCACAAATCGGACTGATCGCTGCGATCCCCACCCACTTCCTGAGCCCTCCCAGGCTCCCTGCTCTCAGGCAGGCTCCTTCGCACAGTCAAGCCCACACGTACGCACCCGGGAGTCCATGGGAACTCCCATAGGGGGCTGCTGGTGGTGGGCTTTCGGGCATCCTTACATTTGTCCATTTAACCAGCTAGACTCAGACTAAAGCTTAGAGGCCACTGTCCTCAGAGCTCCCAGCCCAGGGGTGAGGGGTAGGCAGAGCCAGACACAGATAAGAATGGTATTAGCCTGGAGAGACAGGATGACATGGCCGCTAAGAGGTTGGACTCTAGAGACACACAGCTCAGGTTCAACCCAGGCTGGGTGACTTCAAGCTGTGTGACCTGGAGCAAGTTCCTCAAGCTCTAGGTGCCTTTGTTTCCTCGTCTGTGGAATGGCAGGATGAAATAGGACAGTGATCGGCAAACCGCGGCTTGCGAGCCACATGTGGCTTGGGAGCCATGGTTTGCTGACCACTGAAATAGGAGAATATGCGTAACTCACTCAGATTGGTGCCCATGAGAACAAATGTGTTGAATAAATGTTGATTATTAACTGAGAAAGTCATGTTAGGGGGTGGCAACTGGGCGTTGTGATTCTTTTAAGCAGACATGAGGGAGAGGGACTCAGAAGAGGGAAACAGCAAAGCACAGAGAAGCAGACGGAAGAAGGAAGAGATGGTATAAACAGGTCTGGGGTGTGGAGAGAGGCCCCCTGGACCAGAGACCCAGCAAAGTGCTGAAAGCCTGGCACCTACCAGACCAGACCCACTGCTCAGCCCCTCAGTCCTCTGCACCCAGGCCACCCTGAGCTGCAGCCTGGAATAAGGGGGTCCTTGCCTGCAGGTGCCCTGTGTACCAGGTCTGGGAGGCAAGTCTAATGCTCCCATGACTCACTCTGGCATCACACCAGATCCTCTGCCAGAACCAGGGCTCACTGTTGTTCCAGGCTCACCACCCGGGACACAACCTCCCACCTTTGCTTATGCTGAGCTTTTTGCCAGGAATGCTTCACCCCACTATCCTCTTCCTGCCCCCACAAAACCACCAAGGCTGCACTGAGTCATGTGTCCACTGGTCCCCAGATTCGCCCCCCTCCCCAATACTTTCTTTTCTGTACTCCCTTGGTGCCTCACACAGACCTCTGGTGCTGCCCTCACTCCCCCGCCCCCTTCCAAACCTCCATCCAATCCAATTCTGGCCACCCATTTTACAGATGAAAAGACTGAGGTTCAGAAGAAGTTCAGGGATCTATGCAAGGATGTATAGTAAGTTGGGCTAAAAGCTTTCAGAAAATAACTGTGCCAACTGTCATCAACTAGTAGTGTCAGCGAAGATGGCAGAGTAGGGAGCTCCAAGAACCTCTTTATAGCTACACTCCCCATAATAATGGTAAAAACTGCCAGAATCAACTTTACTGAAACTCTGGAAAATATTCAAAAGTTTACAGTAACAAAATGAGCATTTAATGGCGAGATAGGTGATGGAAATGCAGCAAGAGAACCTTTGTGGTGTTTTAACCTATCACCCCCCACCTACCTACACCTTGCTGGCAATCTTGGTGGGGGTTCTTGGGGCCAGAGGGAGGAGAACACACCTCGTTGCTGAAGAACTGTGGTTATTTTAACCTGCCTGGGGGTTCGCTGGAGGAATAACGCAAAGGGGTTGCCTTTCTTCTTCTAACTTGGAACTCCCCCAGGGCAGATAAGAAGATTCAGAGGGCATTAGTCAAAATTATCCAAAGGCAAATGGACTACCCACTGCTGCTTGGGGACGAAAATAACCAGTTAAAACAAACAGGAGACACTCTAGAAAGCCTGGAGGAAAAGCACGGAGTGAGTTGCTTCAGGGAATAGAGGCTTTAACAAACTCCTGCATAAAGTGGGAAGTCTAAAAGGCCACCCACATGCCCAGGGTTGAACGAATGTTCAGAAAAAGATCAAGATCGTAAGCTCTCACCTTCAACTGACCTTCAAATTCTACTGGTAAAGGCTAAGGCAACTGAGCATTGAAGGCATGCCTCAACCCACACAGGGAGCCCATCTGCAAAGGACCAGGAGGTTTGGTTTGTTTTGTTTCAACTCCCGGGTGTTAGAGACTAGGGACCACACACAACAAAGAATACATTCGTCACAAAAATAGTTTAGAAAACCCACTAAACAAAACTACAACTCACTACAGGCAGCAACAACAAACCTTGGGGAGATTCTCACTTCCAGAGTTGTCGCATTATGATATTCAAAACGTCCAGTTTACAACAAAAAAATTAGAGGAATGCAGAGAAAGGATGTCCCATTCACAGGGGGAAAAAAGGAACTTAATAGAAACTTTCACTGAGGACGCCCAGACTTTGGACTTAATGGGCAAAAACTTCAATCAATTGTCTTAAATATGCTCAACGAATTGAAGGAAAGGAGAATAACATCTCACCATAAAGAGGATGTCAATAAAGAGACAGAAATTATAAAAAGGAACCAAGTAGAAATTCTGGAATTGAAAAGTACAACAACCAGAGGGGTTTAACACCAGATATCAAGAGGCAAAATGAAGAATCAACAAACTTAAAGATAGGTTAGTTGAGATTATCCAGTCTGGGGTGCAGAAGGAAAAAAATTTAAGAAAAATGAGCAGAGACTAAGAAACCATCAAATGGACCGACTCATACATAATGGGAGCCCAAAAGGAGGCAGAAAGAATATTTGAAGAAATACTGACATCAAACTGCCCAAACTTGATGAAAGATACAAATCTATACATACAAAAAGCACAATAAAATTCCAAGAAAGATAAACTTTAAAAGGTCTATACTGAAACCCATTATACTTAAACTGTGAAGACAAAGAGAGAATCTTAAAAGCAGTGAGAGACAAGTGGCTTGTGTACACAAAGGATCTTCAATGTGATTAATAACCAATTTCTCCTCAGAAACCATAAAAGCCAGAAGGCAGTAGAGTGACATATTTAAAGTAGTGAAAGGAAATAAGTTGTCAAACAAGAATTCTATATCTGGCATTTATTCAAAAATGAAAGACAAACTAAGATATTTCTAGACAAATTAAGATATATCTAGACAAACAAAAGTTGAGTTTGTCATTTGTTGACCTGCCTTACAAGATATGCTAAAAGAAGGAGAATCCAAGATGGCGGCATAGGTAAACACCTACACTGCTGCTTCGCACAACAATTTTAAAACTACAACTAAAAGACAGAACGGACAGCATCCAGAACCACAGGAAAGCTGGCTGAGTGGAAATTCTACAACTAGAAGGAAAGAGAGGGGCTCATGGAGACCCAGAGGAGCTGCAAAAAGCTGAGGTACAGAGACCTGCGTGTGGAGAGCTGGTGCCTGAGTACCTGGCTGGCTTTCTCTGGCGGGAAGGAGACGGAGACTCCCAACTGCATTAAACCCCTTATCCTACAACACTGAACCCCAGGTCCAGGCGAGACTCATTCAGGGGGAGTTTGGACTGTAAAAAGGGAGAAGTGCACGGAAATTTAGGGGAATTGCGAAAGGACAGAAGTCTGGTGGCACACACAGCACTGCACACAGAAGACTGACTGCTGATTATGCCGCTGGCTTTCACAAGTGGGCGGGAGACAGAGCCTCCCAACTACGCCACTTCTAACTCCACTAAACCCCAGTTTCAGGCGAAACCCTGGGGACACAGACTCATATGATCCCACAGCGCTGGGGAGCTGGCAAGGCAGTGGTCTAGAGGCACTGTGCACACACACACAGGAACCTCTCCATCCGTTACCCAGTCATGTGAGATCCAGGGGCTGTGGAGGGCAGGGCCAACTGGAAGGCAAGGCGGTCCATTAAGCCCTGAGACTCCACCCATCCCAAGCTCAACAGAGAGGCTTTTGCAGTTTTGCAAATCTTGTATCATAAGGCTGAATACAACACAGAAGTTCTAAAGCATAGTGAAAATGCGGAGACAAAGGAAAAGGTCAAAAACAAAAGAAATGGAAGAAAACAAACGACTGGATATAGAGTTCAAAACCATGGTTATAAGGTTTTTCAAGAATATCCTAGAAAAGATGGATAAATTTAGCAAGACCCAAGAAGAAATGAAAAAAGACCACCTAGAGATGAAAAAGGACCAACTAGAGATGAAAAAGGACCAACTAGAAATTAAACATACACTGACTGAAATAAAAAATATTATACAGAGACCTAACAGCAGACTAGAGGAACACAAGAATCAAGTCAAAAATCTGAAACATAAAGAATCCGAAAACACTCAACTGGAAAAGCAAGAAGAAAAAAGAATCCAAAAATGTGAAGATGATGTAAGGAGCCTCTGGGACATCTTCAAGCGTACCAACATCAGAATTGTGGGGGTGCCAGAAGGAGAGAGAGAGCAAGATACTGAAAACCTATTTGAAGAAATAATGACTGAAAACTTCCTCAACCTGGTGAAAGAAATAGACTTACAAGTCCAGGAAGCACACAGAACCCCAAACAAAAGGAATCCAAAGAGGACTACACCAAGACACATCATAATTAAAATACCAAGAGCAAAAGACAACGAGAGAATATTAAAAGCAGCAAGAGAAAAACAGTTCATTACCTACAAGGGAGCACCTATACGACTGTCAGCTGATTTCTCAACAGAAACAATGCAGGCCAGATGGGAGTGGCAAGAAATATTCAACGTGATGAATAGCAAGAACCTACAACCAAGAATACTCTACCCAGCAAAGCTATCATTCAGAATTAAAGGGCAGATAAAGAGCTTCACAGATAAGAAAAAGCTAAAGGAGCCGAAACTGGTTTGGCTCAGTGGATAGAGCGTCGGCCTGCGGACTGAAAGATCCCAGGTTCCATTCCAATCAAGGGCATGTATCCTGGTTGTGGGCACATCCCCAGTAGGGGGCGTGCAGGAGGCAGCTGGTCGATGTCTCTCTCTCATCGATGTTTCTAACTCTCTATCCTTTTCCCTTCCTCTTTGTAAAACATCAATAAAATATATTTTTTTTTAAAAAGAAAAAGCTAAAGGAGTTCATCAACTCCAAGCCAGTATTATATGAAATGCTGAAAGGTACTCTTTAAGAAGAGGAAGAAGAAAAAAGTAAAATATTAAAAATAATGAACAACAAATACATATCTATCAACAAGTGAATCTAAAAATTAAGTGAATTAAAAATTTGATCAACAATAAACTAGTGAATATAATAGAATCAGGAGCACATAAAGGGAGTGGACTGATAATTCTCAGGGGGAAAAGGGTGAGGGGGTACAGGGAGAGATGGACAAAAATCATACACCTATGGATGATGTCAATGGTGGGGAGGTAAGGGTAGAAGGAGGAATGGGAGCTGGGTGGAGGAGAGCTATGGAGAGGAAAAAAGAGAAACAAATGTAATAATCTGAATAATAAAGATTTAATTAAAAAAATAAAAAATAAATAAAAATGAAAATAAAAAAGATACACTAAAAGCAGTCAACTAAAATTAAAGAGCACTAGACAGTAATTCAAAGTCACAAAAAATAAAGAAGAAGCTTGATAAAAGTAACCACATAGGTAATGATAAGCCAGATTATTGTTATTTTTGGTTTGTAACTCCTCTTTTCCCAATAGGATTTAAAAGACAAAAGCATAAAACAACAATTACAAATCTATGTTAATCGGCACACAGTGTACAGAGATATAATTTCTGATAATAACAATACAAAGAGAGGGATGGAGCTGTATAGGAGCAAAGTTTTATATACCATTGAAGCTAAGTGGGTGTTAAGTCCCACTAGTTTGTTACAAATGTAAGACATTATTTGCAGAACCTAAGGTAACCACTAAAAAATGTATATATACAGAAGAAGAAATGAGAAGAGAATCAAAACAGTACACTGGTATAGGGGAGATCAATTAAACACAAAAGAAGGCAGTAATAGATGAACGGGGGGGGGGATATGACTTACTAAAAATAGAAAAATGGCAAAAATAGGTGGAAATGAATGAAACTCTCAAAAGGTTGAGGCTAGCAAAATAGTTTTAAAAATAAGATCCATTTATGTGCTATCTACGAGAGACTCACTTTTGATCCAAAGATACAAATGTGTTGAAAGTAAAAGGGTAGAAAAATATATTCTATGCAAATAATAACCAAAGAAGATCTGGGATGAGGATGCTAATATCAGGCCAAATGTATTTTGAGTCAAAAGTGTTACAAGAGACAAAGGACCTTATATGTTAATAAATGGGCCAATCCAACTGTTATCAACAGCCCACAAATTTATCTTCAAAATCCCCTTTGCCCAGGATGCTGGCTGAGCAAAGTACATCCAGTCCCACTGCTGGCCCCATCATCGAGCCGGAAATCATATCTCTCTGAGGCACAGCCCCCACTGAGGCCCCTGAAGAAGGGAGTCATGTGCACCAGGGATCTCTGGGTTCTTGCAAGCACCAGCTGACCTTGCTACCTGGGACCAGCCCCTCCTCCAGACACCTCAGTCCCCTATCTGTATGTGAGGGGCTATCACAAAAGTCTTAGGGCCTTCCCCGACATCCCATTACCACGGCAGGCAGGGCAGAGGCCTCCCCGACCCCCAGGCTCCCTCCCAGCCCACTCCACCCCCTGGGACTCCTGCTATCACAGTCCCACTCATAGGCATCCTTGCTGGGCTTCTCCCACTTCAGTCTGATAACTCCTCGAGGGCTGGGAGCAGTCAGTTTATCTCTGCACCCTTTGTGCCCAGGCTGGCACAGAGAAGAGGCTGAGTGCCACTTTGCTGGGTGGGTGAGTGAGAACTTGGCTGGAGGGGGTGGCTTTTGGCTGGATAGGAATCTCCAGGCACCCCCACCCCACACCAGAAGCTGTCAACACAACAGGTGTGCCCAGACTGCCCCCGGGTCCCTAGGAAAGAGCCCCTGCTCTGCAGATGCCACCTGGCAGAGGCAGTCTGACCTCCTTCCTGTGCCTGCTCCTACGTCACCTCCCTGTGCCGTGCACAGCCGCCCCCTCACCATCATGGTTCTCTGGCCTGTGTGGACCTGCACAGCTTATGTCCAAATTACTTGCTCTGGGCATCAGTTTCTTCACCTGGGATAAGATGCAGATCCCTACCTCACAGCCCCATGGCAATAAAATAGGTCATGTACAGAGAGCGCCTGTGGACCAATGGGGATGCTACCTTTGAAGAATTAGAACTCTCAACAAATGAAAAGACTCCTTCATGTTTTGGATTGTGGAAGCGTTCCCTGTGCCTGGTACCCTGTGGGTTCAGAAAGGTGTGTGGATCTCTGCAACTGAGTGTCTCCACATGGGAACGCTCTGCACCTGGGAGAGAAGCATCATCTCCTTTGAGATTTCCTGAAATTTTTATCCTAAATAAAGTGTGAGAGAGAACAGTGTAGAAGGCCCCCCAGCGAAGACACATGGGCATTCTATAAATTATTGTCAGCTGAGTCCAAGGCGACAGGCAGAGCCCTGTCTTGGATACACATTCACCAAAGAGGTGGATGCATTATCAGCACTGACTCTTACCTTTGCCCAGGTGTCTTGGAGCAGGCTTTGATATGTAAATCCAGTCTAGCCCTGGGAATGAGGCAATGAATAGGATCTAGGCCCACCCAAGCTCCTTTGATTCTAAGTTTTCGGTGAAACGTCCTGGTATTTTGGAATATAAATAAACACGCTGCTGCATGGGCTCTGGGTCCCTGTCCCTCCATCAGAGAGGACGGTGGTCTCACCTGGCCCCAGCTTTGTCCTTCCATTTTGTGTTTTGTCTCTTTATTTCTCAATCCCCCGCTCTCTTTCCGTGTTAGCATCAGAAAGAGGGAAACACCTACAGAATGGGTGGAGAATTCTCACACAGGAATACTACCAAAGTGATTTTATTGGTCGTCGTCATCACAGCTAACTTTCATGAGCTGTCCAGCATTGGGGTGAGCAGTGTGTGTGCACTATGCCATTTCCCTCTCAGCCTCCCTTTAAAGCAGGTTCCACTGCCTGCCCTGGCCTCTCGGACCAAATGAGGGTGTAGTGACATCCATCCACTCAGCACAGAGCTCCATCTGTGAATGGTCTGGGCCGGGCTGAGGAAACAGTGGGGATCAGGACCCCCCCTCCCCCTCCCCCCCAAGAGCAGGGGAAGAAGGTGGAGTGACAGGATGCTACCAGGAGCAGAGCAGGGAAGGCGCCCAAAGGGAGTCATGACCCCGGGGAGGCCTGAGGGAAGTCAGCCAGGAGAAGGGGACGCAGAGGCAGTGAAAGAAGCAGCTTTGATTGAACTCCTCAGGGCATGTTTCCTTCCCAACAACCAGGAAAGGAGGGTTTGGTCCTTGTCTTGCAGATGGGGAAACTGAGGCTCAGGAAGGCTGAAGACGGAGCCGCACTGTCTGTGTAGCTGGCTGGCTCCCAGAGTTGGGACCATTTCTAGGACCAAATAAGTATCAGAAATGTACTTTCTGTCTTCCTGTGGGAGGGGTGGGCAAAGCCGATGTTCACCTGCAGAAGCTGCCAGTGGGGTGAGGTGGGCCAGTGCTCAGAGGGGACAGTCAGCCAGCCAGCAGTCTGCCTCAGAGGCCCCCTGAGGCAAACACCCTTGGAGGGCTGGGGGTGTGGCCCAAGGTCCCTCTCTGGGGGCTGCGCATGCCCTCACCCACCCAGCCCCAGCTGTAGCACAGGCCCTGGCACACAGCAAACACTCAGAGACAGTGACTTTTCTTCTGTTATTGGTCCTGGCTGTCCCTGATGGGCCTGTCAACAGACTCTCGGGCCAGGGGACCACGGGGCTTCAGAGAGGGTCTTCAGTGCAGGGCCGGGGAAGGAAGAAAACGGATGACTGACATCAGCAGGACACAAGACTGCCTACCCTGATTCTGCCCTGAGGCCTGCTGCTCATGCACCCAGCCCACAAGCTCACACAAAAGCCCACAGCCTCAGAGCAGGCTGCCGCTGGCTCTGATGGTCCCAGAGGACACGCCGTCACCGGCCCGAAGGCCTGGGCCAGGCCCTTCTGGCATAAGGCCCACATTCCTGGCTCTGGAGACCAGGAGCTCATTAGAGCCTCAGGCCGATCACGGGGCAGAGCTAGGGGTCAGGGGCCGCTGTAGCCCTGGGAAGGAAGCAGGGCTGAAGGACTCAGCTGAAGACGGCACCTCTGCTTCTTCCCCATATTCACCGCTGGGGGCTCCAGCTCGGGCCATGGCATCCTCAACTCACCGCTCCCAGTCAGGGTCAAGGTCCTTTCTAGTCCGGCATCCATAAACTTGCTAAGTTCCTCTCCCCTTCCCCCAAGGGTTTTCCCATATTGGACCTTTGCACATGCTGTTCCACTGCCTGAAATGTCTGGCGATTCAGAGATGCATGTAAATAAGTAACTTCTACCCAGTGAGAAAGGGAAGTCCCAAAAGACAAATCAGAGGGAGTAACTCTAGACTGGGCCTGACGGTCAGGGCAAGTCTTACAGCTGGGTTTTGAAGCATAGATAGGAGTTTTCTGAAAGCAAGGACTGGGAAGGGTGTGCATAGTGAAGCATATGCGGGAGAGAATACGGGATAGGTAAGAGGAGCCACCCAACAGGGTTATTCCTGGCACGGAGGGATGAAGGCCAGTGGGATGCAGAGAGCACTCACCTGCTGAAGAATCACCATTGTCCTCTGTCAGATGCTCCTGCCGCCCACCTGGCCAGACACAGTTCTGCAGGGAGAGATCACGTCAAACTTCCGAGCAGGCCAGCGGTGTCAGCCCTGCACCTGGCAGGGGTCCCCTGGACTCCTCCCCACACCACAACCCCCTCCTGCCTCTGGGGAACCCTCCTGGCTCTCTCTTTCCCGTTGCAGCCCCGGCTGTGTGACCCGAGCCTCAGCCACCATCACAGCTCTATTGTCCCAAGCAGCTGAGCTCCTCTCTGGGCCAGTTAGTCAGAGATTCCAAAAGGCTCCTAGGAAGTAGCAAGTCTGCACCTCCTTCCCTGGACATCTGGGCAAAGGGGCCCAGAGAGGGCCAAGACCTGCCTAAGTTCACACATCGGGGCAGGGCAAGTTAGCATGAGGACTTGGCCTCAGGCCTCCCAGCTGGGGGGCTGCCCCAGGAGTGTGAGTGACAGGGACAGCTTGGCCCCAGGGGAGGGGCATGGGCTGATCTAAATCCCCCCAGAGCACCCACTGCCATCAGGATGGAGGCTGCAAGCCGCCCAGGCTGGCTTTTAAGGCCCAGCACCACGTGGCTCCTGCTGATGTCTGCCATCCGTTTTCTTCCTTCCCTGGCCCTGCACTGGGACCGTCCTCTGCACTCACTATTCCTGAAATGCACCAGCCCTTTTCTTACCTCCCGGCCTCGGCATATACTGGCTCCTTCACCTGGAATTCTGACTAGTCCATTCCTATGCTTAGTTCAGATGTTGCCTCCTCTGGGAAGCCTTCCCTGGCCACCCCCAGGCTGTGGAGAGTCCTGATCTTTCCCTCTATCCATCCCTGATTATGTGTATGATGTTACCTGGTTGGAGTCTGTCCCCACCTCTGACCCCAAAGTCAGAGAGCTGAGCATGGGCTCAGCCGTCTCCTCACACAGCACGGGGCCAGGCCCGGAGATGACTCGGGAAGGACTCGTGGGACTGAGTGCGGTGGTTCAAGGCAGCCCAGCCCACAGGCCCTGGCACGCGGCCCTCCAGCCCCCTACTTGCCCCCAGGATGAGCATCAATTTTTCACAAGGCCCATTCAGAGGCACTGGGGCATTTGATCCTCTGCCCATGACACTCCTGACACCCGAGCCCTGACCCCTGCCCTGGAGCTCTGGGACACAGCGGGCACGCCGTCCTCCCAGAGTCAGGCACTAGGCCTGGGTGATTGGCAGGGAAGGGATTCAGCCAGGCCAGCAGGCAGCCGCCACGGGGCATGGGTCTGAACCCTGAGCCAGCATGAGCCCGAGAGCTGGGGCCCAGAACCAGGGTGTTCATTAAGACTCAGGGCCTTGGATGAGGGCACAGACGTTAAGGGACACCCATAAGGAAAAAACTAGAAGATCAACTTTTATTTTTCTCCTTCTAAAAAAATAAATAGCTAGTCCGTGTTCAAGTTAATTTTTTTGCACACTGAGAGCAGAGAACAGAGCTGCTTTTCTATTTCTGTGCCATCCCTGGTTTACTTCATCCTCACAGCAACCCTGGCTGGTGGCCTCCTAGTCCCATTTCACAGATGAGAACTCAGGGGAAGGAAGTGAGTCACTTATCTGAAGAGCGAGAGAAAGATAAAATGCGGGAGAAAGGCCAAAAGAGACGGAGACAAGGATAGAGCACTCTCTTACTCCCCCACCCCAACCCCACCACCCTCTCCCATGGCTGCTCCCTGCCCCAGACCTGGTCAGAGACAATTCAATGAGCGCCATGCCCCTGGCTCTTCCCTTCCTTCTCCAGGGTCTAAGCCTGCATCTCACAGGCTCAGGGCACTTGGCTGTGATGGCTACTGTGGCTGAGCCCCCAAAGGTGCAGGAGGCCCAGACCGGGAGCAAATGACTGTGGTCCCAGGGGCTCCACGGTGGCCCCAGCCCAGGACACGCTCTGAAGCCCAGCCCACCTCCTCCCAATGCCCAGGACAGGGGCAGCCCCTGCTTACCAGGCTCCCCGCTGCCGCCTGCACGGAGGGCTGGGGACGCTGGGGTCAAAGGTCTGAGGCAATCTGTAGGCACGTCCCCTCCTCCTCTGTCTTGCTCCAAAACTTGCTCTGGGGGCCTCTCTGAGTCGTTCGGTTTTTCCCTCTCTCCCTCCAGTCTCTCCCTCTCTTTCCTGCTCAGGTTGGCTGTCCAGCCGCACTGCTGCCCTCTCCTCCTCTCCCGGGAGCCTTCCCCCAGGAGGCGGAGTCCGAGGGGCCTCTGAGGCCTGGGTGCCATGACATCAGCGTGGGGGGCGGGCTGTGCTGCCCAGGGCCCGGGGCAGAGTGCTGGCTGCCCGGAGGGAGGCAGGGCACGGGGTCTCTCTGGGCTGTGCTGCTGGGACCAGCTTGGCCCCAGGCTATGACCGCTCATCCGGGCCTCAGGTGCCCCCTATCATTAGCAGTACCACCACCTGCCCTCTGCCGAGTCCTGGCCCCTGCCTCCCTCCGCCAAGCCTGCTTTGTCTTCCATCAGTGGCTGTTGAGACTCTGAGAGGAAATAAATGCAAACCCCACATTCTAGCCCTTTCTCCCTCATCTATGCACACAATCTCGCCACCCCCCACCCCTCCCTGAGAGCTTCCCACAGGTGTGTCCCCCGAAGCTCCTCCCCTCACCACTGGCCTGCAGCTGCTGGGGAGGAGGGGCGGGCTGTTGTCTGTGATTGTGCAGGAATCCTTCTCAGCCCAGCACATAGCCTGGACACAAGAAGAACAAGGTGAGCTGTGTGGTTTTAAAGTGGGGGGCGGCGCCAAAGCCTGTTTGGCTCAGTGGATAGAGCCTCGGCCTGTGGACTGAGAGGTCCTGGGTTCGATTCCGGTCAAGGGCATGTATCCTGGTTGCAGGCACATCCCCAGGAGGGGGTGTGCAGAAGGCAAGCTGATCGATGTTTCTCTCTCATCGATGTTTCTAACTCTCTATCCCTCTCCCTTCCTCTCTGTAAAAAATCAATAAAATATATTTTTAAAAATAAATAAAAATAAAGTGGGGTGCGGCGGGGCAGATAAACAAGGAGGGGCCCACGGATGTCATTGCTAGCACTGCACAGTGACCCTTTGCCTGCAGCCACCCGGCAGCTGCCCCGTTGGTGCGGGCCTCTTCAGGGGCAGCTCTCGGCCTGGGCGGAAGGAGCCGCTCTTTGGACCCCCAGCTTCTGTAACTGGGGCAAGGCTGGCAGGCCGGGACCACTCCCAAGATGGGGTGCCCATCCACCAGGATCCAGCGGTCCAAGTGCGCCACCTGCTGGGCACAGGCATGGCTGCCAATGCGCCTTCTTGGGAGCCAGGCTGAGCATCCAGCTCCAACAGGAGAAGCGAGGCGGGGGACTCAGCAGCTGCAGGGGCGAGGACTTCCTCTGACCCAACAGTCCCGATCCCCGAAGACCCCTGGATGCCGGGGTGTGCTTGGCCAGGTGGCCCTCACAGGAACTGCTCTGGTACACGGTCCCCACTCCTAGACTCGGTACCTACCACTCCTCCATCATCTCCACTGAGCCAGGCTGGGCAGGCAAGTGCCTGAGCCCTGCACAATGGGAAAACTGGGCCCCCTAAGCCTTAGGCATAAGGTGTGAGCTGTGAGGGTTGGGTGAGGAGTGGCGGGGAGCTGGGTAGGGGGGATCTCCAGATGCCCTAACAGCCACGATGCATTCAGCACCTGCTAAGGGCCAGGCTCTGTGCTGAGGTGGGCACAAAATTGACGTCTTTTTCTCCATGGTCCATTGGGGAAATCTAGGGATTGGCCTTCATTCATTTGTGTTGCTCACTCTCCACCCCAACCCAAGCACTGAGTTCTGTCCACTCTACCCCCACAATCTGTCCCGTTTCTCCCCACCACCCCTGGCTTCCTGGCTCAAGCTGCTCCCTCTGGTCTGCCCATATCCACCTGCACCCTCATAAGCCCGTCTCCTCCGTCTGGAGCCCTTTATGCGGCTGCTCCCTCCCTCTCAGAATTGGGGCAGGGCTAATCTTCCTGCCCCCGAAACGCCCACACCACCTTACCAGGAACTCTCCGGGGGGATGCCGGTCCAGATCAGACTATCTCTGCTGGTCCCACTCGCGCAGGGAATATGGCTGGTCCCCTGCATCCTTAGTGCCCTGGGATAGGGCCAGCTGAGGGAGTAGCTGGGTGAGCCCAGGGATCTCGGCTCAGAGCTGCCACGGGCAGGCAGCGGGGTCCAGCCTCAGCTCGAACGCCCAGGCCTCCCTCCCATTGTCTCTGACCAGAGGACAGGCACCAGGGCCTGAGGAATATTCCCTCCATGATCCCTCCCCGCCCTCAGAGGGACAGACCGACACAGGAAGGTCTTTCTGAGATTGTGGTCGTGTTTATTCTGAGAACAGAACTGGTCTCCCTGGCCCCACAGTGGGCCCTGAGGGGAGTGAAGTCCAGATGGGGTGGTGGGGACCAGAGGCCCGGCCCATCTGCAAATGGGGACGGGCCCCTGGGGACTGAGGGTGCATCAGTGCCCGGAGCAACTGTCCCCCCCACCCACCCTCCAGTCCCAACCCAGAACTCCAAACTCCCCTTCCCCTCCCCAAGACTTTTGGGAACCAGGTTCCTCCCCCCCACATCCAGGATCCAGCCTGGCCCACCCCGAGGAGCAGAAAGCAAGGGCAGGGCTACCGAACAAGTGCTGTTGGGGGCAGGGCTGGAGCCCACAGGCCTGCCCCATGGTCCCAGTTTGGCCCGAGGCCCAGGTGGACGTAGCAGAGAACAGACCCACACGTCCGTCCCAGAGGCCCACGTTGGCTGCTCCACCCGACTCAGGAGTGTTCATTTGCAATAGACATTGGAAAGCGATTACATGAGAGTGTACGGCGTGCACGCATACAGAGACACAGAGAAAGCGTGTGGTTTTGCCCTTATTCAGCACTTGTTAGCGAGAGTGCTGGCAAACAGGAGTCACTGGCCCCGCGGTGCAGAGGGGGCCATCGAGGCACAGGAGGTTGAAGGATTTGCTCCTGGTCACCGGTAGGGTCCTGGCTCCAGGCCCAGGTTCTCGAGAGGAAGTGGCAGCTTGCCCAGGTGTCCTCTTGTCCTCCTTGTTGTGCAGTTCCTGGCCCTCCCGTGGCCCAGGGCCCCGACACAGGAGCAGAGCTGGCCACAGGGTGAGGAGGCAAAGTCAAGAACGCAGCGCCTCCAGCCAGGACACGGGGCCGGGAATCCAGGTTTCCGAAGGACTTCCCAGCGAGCCCGCAGGAATGCCTGTTCGTGAGCCAGCGCTGTTTTTATTTACGTTGCCAAGTCTGGAGCCCCAGAAGGGTTCAGAGAGACCCTTATCGGGTACAGTGCCCGCACGATTGGTGCCGACTTGCAAAACATCAAAGTACAACACACCCTCTTCTTTTTCCACCTCCAGACCCCTTCTGAGAAGGCCTGGCTTCTCCTTATCCCTTCCCAAGTGGAATCAAAATAAAATCAGCCCCGCCCGTGTGGCTCAAGGGCTGAGCGTCGACCCAGGAACCAAGAGGTCACTGGTTCAATTCCTAGTCAGGACACATGCCCAGTAGGGGACGTGCAGGAGGCAGCCGATGGATGATGTTTCTATCCCTCTCCCTTCCTCTCTCTCTAAAAAAAATAAAAAATGAAATAAAAATCAATAAAAACATAAAAATAAAACCAGAGGACCACAAGAACTGGAGTTTAAGAAGAGAAAAGGGTTTCACCGTCTTTGTTTTCCTTTTAAAACCCCTCGTTAAAACTGAGAGTTTCAAAACCGGAAGGATATAAACTGTTGAGGACTAAAAGGAACATTTTGGTCTGGGCAGCAAGAAGAGGGCTGTGGCCTTCCTGGCTGCATTTCGGGGGGAATGTTGGCCAAGAGCATCTCCTGCCAAACCCTGATGCCAACAATCCAAAGTCCCTTCTCCCAGAAATTCCAGTGCTTGCAGCAAAGGGGGTCCTGAGACTATGTCCCTCCCCCTTGCATCCACATGTCCTCCTTACCCACCTGGCCCCTGGCCACCAAACTGGGCACACGCCTTCTGGGACCAGGGCTGTGGAGATAGGAAGACGCCCTTCCTTTCTATCGCTGACAAAACTTCTCGGGGGGCCTTGAACCAGAGGCCGGGGTGAGACCAACACGGGGTGAGGTGGGAGCTGCAGCCCTCTGGCATCCAACCACTTGCCAGAGGGCACCTCGGAGCAGAGCTGCGGCCCAGCACTGACACCAGGTCTCCCGGAGCCGGGGGCAGGCCCCAGCTCCCCCTGGGGTCTCATGGGGTCGCTTACCCACTTGGCAAATCTCTGTTGGAGAAATGAATGGATGGGCAGGTGGATGGAATTCGAGAATGAACAGATGTCACCTGCCTGTTTCCCAAATTCCAGCCGGAGCAGGAACCCCGGAAGGGCCGAGAGCCCTTTCAAGGTGGCTAGAAAGTCTGGGGCAGGTGCAGGGAAGGAGGGGTGAGAGTGGGCTTGGGGGTGTGGCAGTTTGTGTGTAAACAAGTGACATCTTGGCACTCCGTGGCTGACACCAGGGCCCGGGGGGAACCTTTTCAATGGATCAAGTCCCCTAGCAGTAGGGACAGCTGGGGAAAGGAGGGCTATTTAAATCTCAGGCAAGAAGATGTCTTCGTGAGACAGGAACGCTGTGGGGTCCTCGGGACACTGAGGCCCAGAGAGGGGCAGAGACCTCCCAAGGTCACACAGCGAGTCAGGGGGACAGTTGGGAAAAGGACCCCAGTGTCCTAGCTCCCAGGCTAAGCCCTGGCCGGGGACATGCAGGTGGCGGTGAGGATCGTGGGGGCCAGGGAGGCAGAGAGGCATCAGACAGCCGTGAGGGAGGCGCTGCTGAGGATGCGCACAGCAATGGTGCCTGGCAGGTCGCTGGGCTGCCGGCTGTCTCGGTCCTGCAGGTGGAGGGTGTGCAGGGCCTGGAGGTCATCGGGGTCGGCCTTCAGCTGCACCTGGCCCAGGAACTCGTCCTTCAGGACTCGGTGGTTCCAGATCTGGAGAGACAGAGGAGCATGGGGCCACCTCCAAAAATAGGGCTGTGGGGCTGCTGGCAGCCTTGGGAGGGCCTCGATCCCGTCCTTCATTGCCTCCGTCTCCCCATGAAGCCCGTTCCTTCGGCTTCCCCTCCTCTGCCCAAGCCCCCTTCCCCATATACAGCTAAGTGTGTTACTATTAGCTCTGTGTGACCTTGACGCCTGGGTGACCGTGAAGAGTGATACACCCAGCCCTGCCTGCTGTCCCCATCTTTAATATGAGTGGCCCCTATGGTCTTTCTTGCCCCAACATCTATAGGTCTGTGTTGGATCCGGGGTTCCGAAAACCTGCAGTGCCTCCCCCGTGGGGTGCCTCCCCTGTGGGGGTGCCTAAGTATTCGCTCTTACAGATGGCTTCTCACCAGAGATGCTGGCCTGGGCCCGGGGGATAGAGGGCTTCCTGCTAATGAGCCCAGAATGGCCATCCACTGGCCACCTTGGCCTGGGAGGACAAGGAAGCCCGGGCACAGGGACCTGGCTTTCTGACCCCTGCCCTCTGACCTGCCACGTGCCGCTTCAGTGCCACGTTTCCAGGTAAGCTCCTCTGCAGGGGAGCTGAAGGAAGCACTCCCACTTTGGGGCAAAGTCGGCAGAGGAGACCATTGTCCCTGGCCAGAACCTGCTGGGGCTCAGAATCACAGCAGCTGACCTAACTCCCCCCCGCCCCCCTCCGCCCTGCCCCACGGGCTGGAGCACCAGGAGGGGCAGGCGAGAGGATTCCCAAGGCCACACGCTGCCGGGGACAGAGCGGGACCCAGAACTGAGCCTTCCTGGGTCCCGCCCGTCAAAGGCTCTGCCACCCCGGGCTCAGCCCCTCTGAACGGGGAAGTGTCAGGCTAGGGGCACGGGCGGGGCCCCAGGACCCGTGGGCTCACCTGGACGGTGACGGGCTGGCCTGGCTTTTTGCGGTAGAAGATGCCTTTCACGTCGTACTCAGGCGTCGAGGTCCCCTTCTGCATGGCTGAGCGGACTTTGTGCCCCTCACACTTGATGATCACATAGGAGTTAGCCCCTAGAGAGGCGGAGGGGGTGATGGGGTGAGGATGGGGGGCTGGGGCAGGGCCTGGGGGGGGGACAGACAACTGGGGGGTGAGGCCTGGGCTCATGTATTCAAGAGGAGGCAGCCCAGGAGGGGACACCCCGGGCACCTCTGGCCTCCAGGCCTTTACCCATGCTGTTCTGTCCAGAGACACCTCCTCGGCCTGGAGAAAGGCCGCTCCCTTCAGGAAGCTCTCCCTCCCCGCTGCCTGTCCCCGAGCCCCAGTACCCCACCTCCTTGGAGGCCTCCCAAGAGTAGGAGGCAGGGTTTCTCTCTATGCACCCAGCTTCCTCCCAGGGCAGGGCCTGAGCGGACGTCAGGAAAGGTTTGCTCATTCAGTGATCGAGGGCTCTGGAGGCTGGGCGCCTTCAGCAGGGGAGGGGAGGAAACATGGGGCGACTCCCAGGGGAGGCGGGTGGGGGCTTTCCCTGAGCCAGCGCACCTGTCGGGGAGTCCTTGAGCCCAGCAGCCCCGAGGACATGCACCTGGGTCACCAGCTGCGGGTAGCCGCACAGTGAGCTCCAGCAGGAGCGGGGCGGCTCGTCCAGGCACAGCTCCCTGGCACAGGGCAGAGGGAAGAGGCGGGAGGTCACGGAGTGGGGTCAGGAAGATGGAAGACAAGGGGGTTCAAGAAGAGGGGAGGGGAGACTCGTCCTGGGCAAACTCCCTGGGCTCCTGCTGCTCTATCTCCACCCGAGGGTGCCCGCCCCATCCTTCCCCAAGGGAAAAGCAATTTACGGAGCACCTACGGTGTGCCACGCCCTCGGTTGGGATGTGACAGGAATTATTTCTAATCCCCACAAAGCCCCAGAAGATAGGTGACTATTATGCCCATGTTACAGATCGGGAAGCCTCAGGCTCAGCAGGGAAGGGACCTGCCCACCAGCTGGGGTGAGCCCAGACTGGCAGGATCGAGGTCCACCGGGCCCACCATGCGAGCTGGCCCCCCAGGCGTGGGATGGGGGCAGGCAGCATCGAATCTGGGCTGCCCACCCAGATGGAGGGCAGGGTGGGGCCACAGATCTGCACCCCTGCAGGGATGAGATGGTATCAGCAGTCTGCCTAGCCCAATGACACGAGATCTTGGAAAGCATCCCCAACCTCAATCCCCGATTCTGTTCCATAACAAGAAGGGGTCAAGCCTCCTTGTCCGGGTTGGAGGAAAGCAGATGGGACCAGGGAAAGCCTCCTTGTAAACTGTGAGAACCTGTGCCATTATGTGGCTGAGAGAGGCTGGAACAAGGCAGCAGGGGAAGGGAGAGGAAGGAGACAGGCTGGGGTGGCTGGAGGCCTGGGCCAACACTGAGCATCTTTGGGTCGGATTCTGGGCCAGCCTGGTGCGGACCTCGGCCCCACCCACCCGCCCACCACCCGGGCCGAGCCCGGCCCACCCACCGGCAGTTGGAGGGCACGTCAGTGAAGACCCGGAGCAGGAACTCGCCGGTGTGGCCTGGCTCGAAGGTGGTGGGGACGATGACGTAGCGCCCGGCCCGCTGGTCCGTACGCAGGAAGACGCTGCGGGAGTTGATGTAGATGGAGCTGGCGGCTCGGTGCTGCAGGCTGTGCATGCGGTACTGGCGGTTCTCCTCCACCTGCAGGCGGGGGAGGTCACACGAAGCCCCGGCCCCACCCCACCCACATCTCACAGCTCTCCCTCGCCTCCGTGCTGAGTAACACAACCACTTACAGGGAAAGCCCAGAACAGGCAAAGCTACGGAGACAGAGCAGGCGAGTGTCTGCCGAGGGCTGGGGAGGTGGGCGGTGCAGGGACTGGGTGGTGATGATTAAAGGGTGTGGGGGGCCGAAAGCGGGTTGGCTGTGGATAGAGCATCAGCCTTCGGACTGAAAGGTCCCAGGTTCGATTCCAGTCAAGGGCACATACCTTGGTTTCGGGCATATCCCCAGTGGGAGGTGTGCAGGAGGCAGCTGATCGATGTTTCTAACTCTCTCTCTTTCTCCCTTTCTCTCTGTAAAAAATCAATAAAATATATTAAAAATAAAATAAAATAAAATAAAGGATGTGGGTGGTGGGATGTTCTAAAGTTGACGTGGTGACGGTTGCAGAGCTCTAAGGACACACTTCACATGGCTGAATGGTGTGGGATGTGAGTTGGGGGCAATAGGAATCCCTGATAACAGCGTCGGTGGGGATTCATCCCTCTCTGCCCAGTCACAGCCGGTGTCCGTGAAGTGACATCGCCAGTGGGTAGGAAAAGCCAGATGCTCGCTGGAATACTGGCCACGATAAGCGTCAGTCACATCAGGGAGGGTCAGACCCATCACGTCAGAGTCATAGCACATCAGCACACAGTGAGTGGACTGACACAAAGCCACCAACAAGCTGCCCTGACCAGCATGTCAAACGCCAGGGACCCGAGCCACGCGCCCAGCACATCCACGTGGAGTCACTAGGTTCTCGGCGTCTGGCTCTACGCTGAGCACCACGCTGTGTGGAAGGTACCCGGGCCCTGGCCCAGGAGGAGTGGCCACTGGCGAGCCTGCCTGGCCCGGTGCCCAGCAAACCCTCTCCTCCCTCTCCTCACCCAGAGCTGACCGCACCTTGTAGATGTCAAAGCCGATGGCCAGGTTCTCGCCCTTGCCGTCCCGGCGGGTGGACTGCTTCGGCCGCTGCTGGATGGAGATCAGCACTTCATCCTCCGCCTTCTTGACATCAAAGATGTACTGCGGGCATGGCCGGGGAGGGGAGACACGGGGAGGCCAGGAGGCCAGGCTGGTAACACGCTTGCTGGCTCCCAGAGGCTCAGCCCACAGCCCACAGCTGTGTGAGCGTGGGCAGGTCACACCACCTCTCCGAGCCTCGGTCCCTCGCCTGCAAGATGGGCCTAACATGCCTACAGTGCAGAGCGGGGGAGGACATGATGAGATCACGCACACAGCTCAGAGACGCATGCAGCTGGTGCTCAATAAAGACTCTCACCTTTGATCCCAGGTTTCGGCACCAAAAAGTAAAAATAAAAATAAAAAGGACACACCAGGCATGAGGACTAAGCAGTTGGAGGGGCATGAGGAGGAGGCTGCGGAGGAGAGGTGCCTGTGGCCAAGCTCCCCCAGGGGGCGAGTACAGTGTGTGCGGAAATAAGGGGTTTGCGCCCTGGTTCAACCTCTAAATGTCCCTCCACCTCTGGACAAGACCCTCAATCCTCAGAGCCTTTCCCTTGGTTCTGCCAGCTGTGGGGACTAACGACCACCCAGACATGCCACCCAGCCCCCCTCCTCCCACCCCCGCCCCCTGCCGTAGGGACGGGTGTGCTGAGGCCCACTGAGGGGCAGGGACGGCCGTGGGGAGGCAGGCGTCCCTGGCAGGAGGTGCTGAGGGCCCCACCGCTGCCCACCTGTGGGTTCTGGAAGAAGGTGTCCTTGTGGTTGATGCAGCCCCCGCTGCGGTTCTGCCACGGGTCCTCGTGCCGCGTCCAGGCCCCGCGCAGCCAGGCCTCCTCCCAGGTCTTGTGGATGCTCAGGTAGGACGTGTTGAGCAGGCGGCACTTGATGATGTCGGTGAAGTACTGGCACACGTCCTGGAAGGTCATCCTGTGTGGCAAGGGGCTGAGTCAGGCCGGTCCCCCATCCGGCCCACCATCTTCCTGCTCTGAACCCCGACTCGCACCATGGTGAGCATGGACACGGCGTCACACAGACTCTTCACATCTCTTTTGGCCTCAGTTTCCCGATCTGTAACTTGGGACTGGATGGAACAACAGCTGCCATCTCACAGAGCAAGTGCAGGAATTAACTAAAGCAATAAACGCACGTTGTGGGACTCCTGGCAGACAGGCGGCTGCAAAGGCTGGCGGTTGCAATGATTAATAGCACCCAGAACGAACATGGGCAGCGCTCCACAGCTCACAAAGCACGTTCCCAGCCATTCTTTTCCACGGCTGCTGTGGGGCCTGAACAAACTGGTGGCGGGAACTCCTTGGTAAGCGTGCTGCAGGGGCCAGGATGTTGCCATGGTCACTCACTGCATGCTGCACACACTCCAGAGCCTGGGTGGGGAGGGGAAATGCCCATCCCCCTTCAAGTGGGCATAGCTGAGAACATGCACATAGAGGCACCAGGTGTGAACATATATGAGAAAGAAGCCCCTCACACTGTTGAGGAGTTTCTATTACTTTGTTTTAACTCAACTGAGCCCTGAGCCAGACTGGACACAGTGGATCTCATCTATAGGAGCTCAGACCAGGGAGCCTGAGGGGCCTGCTGCAGGGCTCCCCTGACACCAGCAGGAGGGGTCCTCACTGGGGTACCACGGTCACTCCATCTGCCTCTGGACCTGCCTGGGGCCCTCACAGCATCCACTAAACACAGGGTGCCGAGTACCCCTCCAGGAAATGGCTGAGTCTCCGAGTCAAATGTCCTGCTGAAGAGTGACACTGAGTCTGGCACATAGTCAGGACTAAATACAGGCTGAAGGATGCAGAGGTGAGTGGATGCAGGATGAGTGGATGCAGGATGAGTGAATGCAGGATGAGTGGATGCATGATGAGTGGATGGAGGATGGGTGGATGCAGGATGAGTGGATGAAGGATGGGTGGATGCAGGATAAGGGATGCAGAATGAGTGAATGCAGAATGGGTGGATGCAGAATGAGTGGATGCAGAATGGGTAGATGCAGGAGGGATGCAGGATGAGGGATGCAAAATGAGGGATGCAGGATGAGTGGATGCAGAATGGGTGGATGTAGGATGGGTGGATGCAGGATGAGTGGATGCAGGATGAGGGGTGCAGGATGAGGGATGCAGGATGAGTGGATGCAGGGTGGGAGGATGT
>PVJN01029663.1:0-26205 GCA_004026805.1 Lasiurus borealis
AAAAATGAATAAAATATATAAAAAATAAAAATTAAAAAATAATAACTTCCTTTGGTATTGCACTGCTGGTATGCCGATAGTGAATATGTGTTGTTGTTTTTTTTAATCTAGAAATGAATTTATTTCCTTGAATTGTTACATGACAGTTTCACTAAATATAGAATTCTAAGTCAGCTGGTTGTTGTTTTCCATCATGATCTAAAGATGTTATTTTATTGTCTTCAACCTTCCATAGTATGTTAAAATGTGAGCAATTCCAGTTACTCCATTCAAGGCCATGTCTCTTTCCTTTGGATGCTTAAGAGTTTCTTTTTATCTGTAATGATCAGCAATTGGAATATCATTTGCCTAGGTGCGCTTCATTTTTCTATTTAGGGATCTCTGAGCTGCTTTAACCAGAATTTGTAAGTTTTAGATAATTCTCAACCAATATCACTCTACTTTTTGTTGAATTTAGTGGATGACTCTAGTTCACAAAACCATCCAGGTTTCAAGTGTACAAATCAATAAAGCATCTACATATAGCACTGGGCACTCATCGCCCAAAGCAGTCTCTTTTCAGTCTCTGTTTATCCCCCCTCTGCCCATCTCCCCCTATCCTTAACTTCCTTTCCCTCTAACTCATACCACACTATTGTCTCTGTCACAGAAAATAGTGTGGCATGAGTTAACCCCTTTACCTTCTTTCATCCAGCCCACTAACCTCCCTCACCTCTGACAGTTGTCAGTCTGTTCCATGTATCTGTGTCTCTGTTTCTAAATTTTTCATCAGCTTATATTTCAGTTGCAGTTAAAATTCTTGTCTTCCAACCCCACTATTTGGATTATCTGTATATCTGTTTCCATCACCTATTTATCTATTGAATTTTGGGGCTCTTCACTTGTTTTTTATGTTTTCATTTCTATATCAAATATTATGTACTAAAAAAAAAACAACACATATAGGCTAAAGTTGAAAATATTTTCCCGAGAGCAGATTAATCCTTTCCACTCTTAGGTAGGTATTTTGAGGCACTAAATACCCAATCCAATAAGGAACTAAACTGGATCAGAAATACTTTATATTTTCTGCATAATTCAACACATCTCTGGATTTAAGTGTCTAAAGATGAGACCTGGGGAATGTTACTGAATCAACCCTGAGAGTGTATGAGATATGATGCTGCTTTTCCAGCCCAAGATTAATCTTAATTTTACAAAGTTGTAATTTTTATCATTAATTTATTAAATCCTCACAATAATTGTGAAATAACTGCTATTATAATTTTTGCTTCATCTGCAAGGAAAGTGATTAAAATAGTGATTAAGAAACTTTCCCCAAATCACTCACCCATTAGCAGCAGCACTGACATATGAACCACAGAAGTCTAGGTCAAGAAACCATGCTTTAACCATTACACACCCATTATTGCCTTTCATAAATATTCTAAATGTTCAAAATGGGAATGGGTTATATAAATAATGTAGCTTTCTATAGAATCTTACCTAATAAAGAGGGAATATGCTAATTGACTGTCATGTCCTCACAAAGATGGTAGTGCCTACAGCCAATGAGGGAATATGCTAATTGACTGCCACACCCTCAAAGATGGTGGCAACCACAGCCACAAGATGGCGGCACCCAGTCCCTTCAGCCCCCCAGTTGCCCAGGGCTGGCCCAAGGGACAAGCACACGACTGAACAAGCAGGCTGAGTGAGGTGACCAGGCTGGCAGGGGGGGGCTATTGGGGGAGGTCCAGGCCAGCAGAGGGGGCTGTTGGGAGTGACCAGGCTGGCAGGGGTGCAGTTAGAAGCAACTAGACATCCCCAAGGGGTCCCAGATTGGAGAGGGTGCAGGCTGGGCTGAGGGCATGCCCCTGTGCACAAATTTTGTGCCCAGGCCTCTAGTATTATATATTATGTTACCATTATTAATTACCATGTAGATCAAGATTCAAGCACATTAAAATGACAATATGTATACATTGTTAAGTAAAAGAAGATAGAACAAGAGTGTATTATAACACTGTTTAAATTTTGTAAATAACAATAGTATGAAATGTGCATTCATGTGTATATGTGGTAAAGATGTGTGAATACATGAAAAATATAAAACAATATACATACAAATAGCAATGGTGGTTATCAACAGGCATAGGGTAATAGGTGAATTTTTACTCTATTATTTTTATTTTCATTTCCTCCTTCTATTTCTCTTTAACAATAAGCATGGAATACTTAAGTTTTTCACTTGTAAAATAAAATTCAATTAGTGAATATCACAGAAAGTGAATTGATTTATTAAAAATAATTTGGCACTTTTCTCAAAAAAATACAAAATAAAAGCTCTCTATGGGTCATATTTTTCTCTTTATAAATAATGATCATTGCAAGCTAGAAATTATTTGTAAGTATAATGCATAAAAATTTAAAATAAATAACAGGTTGATGACTTTAGTTTCTCCCACCAATCTGACTTGTAACAAATGCATTGTATTTAAATGGTTTTATGCCTTTGGCTCTTTTCTCAAAAGTGCAACTGAGAAAAATTGAGGTATTAAATCATTCATTCTACCTAATACATTTTTTATTATTTTCATTAAAATTCTCTCTTTTCATGTATCTAATATTTTATAATAGAACTTAATCATGGTTGTATATATGACAGTATCTCAAGATTTTCTGACTCCATGATGGCCTTTAATTTATAATGCATAAAAAGGTTATGTTAAATCTTCAATTATCATTTCCTATTTTACTTAATCTCTGCATTTTATCTTCCATATTAAAATGATAACTCTTTGTGAAAAATGCATGAGATTGCCAAAGACCAAAATAAGCTCCATATACAAAGAATCTGGATCTGCTGTCTCCAAAAATCTAATCTCTCCATACTATTTATCATTCACCCTCCTGTAACTGACAAAAATGAATGCAGCTTTTTCTTTTAAAAATAAATGATTTGAGAGAAACTTGAAAGTCATGGCTATGTAGATTGAGGCAATCGAGTACTAGAGAAAAAAATTAAATGGTGACTTAAATTTTTTAAAATATATTTTATTGATTTTTTAAAGAGAGGAAGGGAGTGGGATAAAGACTTAGAAACATCGATCAGCTGCCTCCTGCATGCCCCCACTGGGGAAGTGCCCTCTACCAAGGTACGCCCTCGACGGGAATCAAACCCGGGACCCCTTAGTCCTCAGGCGGACACTCTATCCACTGAGCCAAACCGGTTTGGGCTAAATTTCTTTTAAGAGTACTATTTTCCAGCCTAGTAGATGTACATAACAAATATATCCTACACGGACAATAATGCATTATTAATCAAGTACTGTCGCACCATCTTTTTACCAGGCATTGTGGTCAGTCCTTTACTAAAGCAACATAGAACTGCATCAGAGAAACTGATTGCCCAACATAAAAAAAAGCTAGAAAGTGCTTCTTTCTAGCTGGGTGGCTGTCGGATGGAGCACTGTTCTGTACACCAAAAGGTTGTAGTTCCATTCCCAGTCAGGGCACATATACCTATGTTGTAGGTTCCATCCCATCCCAGATGGGGCAAGTATGGGAAGCAACTTATCAAAGTTTCTCCCTCATAGCCAATGTTTGTTTCCCTCCCCTCCTTTCCCCTCCCCTCCGCTTCCCTCCTCTCTCCTCCCCCTCCTCTTCCTCCTCCTCCTCCCTCTCTCTCTCTCTCTCTCTCTCTCTCTCTCCCCCCTGCCTCCCTCCTCTCCCCCTTTCCTCCCCTGCTTCCTCCTTCTCTAAAATCAATTTAAGAAAATATCCTCTGGTGGGGATTTAAAAAAAAAAAGCTAGAAATTGGTGATGCCAGGCTGTCTAGATTCAGAGTTGGTCTAATTTTTCTGCCATATAATTGTCAATTGTATGGTTTCCGTACACCAAAAAATTTCATATAAACTTATTAAGAAAAATATAATTAAGTGAAAATCAAACAAAATAAAATTGTTTTCAGAATCACAAGTGATAAATATAATCTTTTGACTTCCTTTTATTTTGACAACTGTTTTTTGACAATTATATTTTCTGTTTCTGACTAAAACTATAATGGCAGAAGGAAGATAATTGCTCAAATATAATATATATATATATATATATATATATATATATATATATATGTGTGTGTGTATATATATATATATGTGTGTGTGTGTGTGTGTGTGTGTGTATATATATATATATAGTATTTCCTCATCAAACTAATCACCAAATAATTTTGTAATGAGTAGGAGGAGTTATAAATAATCTATCAGTCTATTATTGACTAGAAACTGGAATCTGTTCAAATGTATTTAATTCAGCCAAAATAATTATCAAAAATCTAATTCAGCCAAAATGAACATCAAAAATCTGTTTCAGTATTTTGTTTACACCATCTTCATTTAAAGGTTCTTTTAATTTGAGTTATGTCATAGCTATGAGTATTTGTAAAGACTTTCTCACAAATATAATCGAAATAATAAGACTAACAGAAACACTAATGGTAATACTTCCCTTTGCAAAAGATAGATAGATGATATTTTTAATAATCAATTTTCCCTTGATCTAGAAGCCAAAAAGAAAAGAGCAAATATTTTTGTTAAAGTTATCTCTCCACAGGCAATTAATTTACTATGTGTAGCTTCCTTTTCTGAAATCAAGAGATCAATGCAGTCATAAATAAATCATAGTAATTAAAAATCCCTTTCAATCATAAAGCTAGTTGGAACTTTGAGGCCTTGATAGTCTTTCCCAGATAAATCTCTAATCAAGTCCTTTGCACAGTGCCTGGGACATGGTAAAAACTGAACAAAAATATTTTTGAATAAATGGATAAGTCAGACTATCACAAAGTAGATAGAAGCTGCAACAACTCTGAAAAACTAGTTGAATTAATAACAATTATAAAAGAGCACAACTTATTTGAAAAAAAAGTTTATTTTTATTTATTTATTTAGTTGTTGTTCATTTTCACTGGAGGATGTTTTTCCATTGATTTTTAGAAAGAGTGCAAGGGATGGAGAGAGACCAAGAGAGAAACTTTGATGTGGAAGAGACACAATTGCTTGCCTTCTGCATGTATTCAGCCCAGGACCAGAAATTGAGCCTGCAACCAAGGCTATGTCCCCTTTACTGGGATCGAATCCAGGACCCTTTAATTTATAGACTGACTCCCTATCCACTGAGCCAAACCAGCTAGGGCTCAAAATTTACAGTAAGACCTTCGATAATGTTCTATTATTAGCAATAAGATAATTCATATCATTTAGGATGCAAAATAAATTCTCTCTCTTAAAATTCATTAAATCAAGATACATATAATTTCTTTTTAAACAACCAAACTTCATTTGTACTTTCTCTTCTTCACTGAGCATCAAGGTAAAAAACAAATTTTAACCAATACAATTAGTTTCAGAGTATTTTCATTTCCTCATTTTCTAAGTTTCATTTTATTAATTTTTAGTATGTACTTAATCCTCCCCCTAAAAATGTAAATGGAGTAATTTATTTAATATTGATTTTGATAAAGTTTTGGTTAAATATTCTCCCTCATAGTTCTAACATATGTTCTAACATTTGTCCATCCAGGTTCTTTAATCAGGTTATGAAAACAACAGCAAACTTGAATATTCTAGATTATCAATTAAACTTGATTATAATTTTTTAAAATTATAAATATATGACTAAATTGTCATAAAATGGGTAATAATATATAAAACTAATTTTTCAAATGTTCTTGAATATAATAATTGGATGACCATCTTAATCACTCTTGATGCTGTCTATGACATATGGATTCCCCTAGTAAATGTTAATAAAGCTTAGCCCAAACCTATCTTATCGTATCTTGCCTCATTCTCAACACAAGAGAGATAGAAACATTGCAGCATTGCAATATAGGCTAAACATAACTCCTATTAAGAAACAAATGACTTGTCCTTGACATAATACACATGTTGACACTAATCCCCACCTTTTCTGGTTGAAATATAATCATTTAAAGCGAGCCTTCATTTGGAGTTGGAATCCCTCAAATTCCTTCCAATCCCTAAGCTTTTATATTTATTGGAATGTATCTTCTCAGTTGATGGAAAATGAAGTCTATTCTTGGTAGAAACCCATCAAAACATGATTATCCCAAATGGATTCAAAAGAAGTCACTCATTTGAATATGCAACGTATTTCTCTGTATGTTCTATTGAATTGACTGTAGTTTTCTACACATGTGCTTATCTATGTGAACGTCTATTGAGCTGACCTGACTGAAAGGATAGCAGAAAAGTAAAACATTAAAAACATGAAATTAATACTTGATTAACTCTTCTAAGCTGCAGACAGCCATAATGAAGAGATACAAAAAGCAGAGAAGCTATAGTGCTCAGGAATAGAAAGATCTGTTTCCTGTCTGTCAGACAGAACCTCCAGGAAAACAACAAGAGGGGACCACCATGCACATGAGAAGTGGAGGACAGCCTGTGTACTAGAAGGCCAGTGGAAACCACAACACTGGATATAGAAACCCTAATATAAAAATCACACCTTTACACGGAGCTGGGCCTACAATGATATGAGTAAGGTACTCACCTCAAGCACAAAATGTAAGATCAATTCAACACACATGTATTGAAGGTCTATCCTGTCAACATAATTCTAGTATCCATCTCAAATAATTTCTTATCCCAAAATGATTAAATAAGTTGAAAATTATTAAACTGTAAGTTAAAATAAGATACATATTATTAGGGAATTATGACTAAACTAGAGGCCCAGGGCATGGAATTCGTGCCTAGGGTCCCTAGGCCTGGTTGGAAATCAATGCCAACTGGGGCCTTCCGGCTGCCAGCCAGGGCCTTCTTTCATTCCACGCTGACTCCTGGTGGTCAGCGCACATCATAGTGAGTGATCGAACTCCTGGTCTCCCGGTCAAACTCCCAAGGAGATACTTTGCATATTAGCTTTAATACATATATATATAGATTCCTATGGGGCTCAAGAAAGAGATTCCACCTCTGGGGAACTGTATTTATGGATTACATCATTAGTAAACTCTACATAGTTCCAGTCTTTCCCTGGACTTGGTAGGATTAAATGTCCTCTGTTCCTCTTCTGTTGATGGGCTCAAGGGGCTATTTCTGGCCCATGAGTAGCAAGTGGCAGAGATGTTTGTCACTTTAGGCCACAGCATTTATTTGCGAATGTGAGACTGCACAGTTCTTTCTTCCCCTCTGGAATGGTAAGAAACAAGAAATGTAGTCTTCAAGAGCTACATTAATAGGGTTTTTCTGCTGCCCTACAAAATACATGTAGAATGAGCAGGATATAAAACTGTGTTGTCTAAAGTCTCTAAGACTGAAATTTCATATTATTGTGGCATAATCATAACTATTCAAGAACAGTTTAAGAATAGGATTGCCAGTTAAAATTCAGAACTCCCAATTAAATTTGAATTTCAATAAACAATAAAATAATTAGTAAACCTATGTTCCCTACAGTATTTGGTACATACTAAAAATTATTCATTGTTTATCTGAAATTTAAATTTAATTAGACCATCTATATTTTAATTGCTAAACTTGACAGTGGTATCTGAAATGAATTTTAGATCATAAAATTTTGACATGTACATAGAAAAAGTAAGCTAATGCTGAAGCAAAGGATCAAAGACCAAAAAATACAGAAAAATGTTCAAAAGAGTAAGAAGTCTAACAACTGAAAATCTGTGAACCTGACATCTGTGTACCCTTATTTCTGAATTCCCTAAGGTTTCATGCTTGGTATTATTTGAATTATTCTAGACGCTTGCCTTAAGCATAATCATCCATTCCTGCCATTCCTCTCTTATGAGCTAGAATGGGACTATATTCTCCTCCCTGCTGACAGCCAATATCCTTAACTATATTCTTATAATAGCCTCCCAGGCCTTGCTCCCTATAATGTATTTCAATATAGTGACCACAGTAGTGTTAAAATAGAAACCAGGCTCAGCAAGTGCAGCTCAGTGGTTGAGTGTCAACCTATGAATCAGAAAGCACAGCTCGATTCCGAGATTTGATCCCTGGTAGGGGGTATGCAGGAGGAAACCAACAGATGATTTCATCATTAATGTTTCTCTCTCTCCCTCTCACTTCCTCCCTCTGAAATAATTTTTTAAAAAACAATTTAAAGAACAACAATAATCCTATATAATAAAAGGCTAATACACAAATCAACTGAAAGGTGGAACAATTGTTCGCTATGATGTGCACTGACCACCAGGGGGAAGACACTCAATGCTGGAGCTTCCCCCTGGTGGTCAGTGTGCTCCCACAGGGAATTCGCTGTCAGCCAGACATCCCACAAGGGCTCCTGGATTGTGAGAGGGTGCAGGCCTGACTGAGGGAGCCCCCTCTCCCTGAGTGCATAAATTTCATGCACCAGGCCTCTAGTTAAATAAATAAAAAGGATGCCAGGTAATGTCACTCTTCTGCTCAAAACTTTTCAATGGCTTTGATCTGACAGAGTGAAACTGAAGTGCTTACAGTGGCCTGCAGGCCCTACAACATCTCACGCTTTGCACACAGGCTGACTTCATTTACTCCCGCTCTCCTCTCAGCTGGCCCTAGCCAAACCGCCTCCCTGGTGTTCCTCAAATGCATCAGGTGTAGTCACATCATGGAACCTTTGTACTTGTTCATATTTCTACCTGAAAACACTTCTCTGCTATTCTTTTATACAACTTGCTACCTTACTTCCGTCAGGCCTCCACTCAAATGTTACCTTTCCCGTGAAGCTTTTCCTGATGGATATGACATTGTACCCTCATCTCTTAATAAGTATTTTTCTCTATATTTTCATTACAATATAATATACAGTATGTTTAATTATTTACTTATTTACTATCTGCTTCCCCAGTAAAATGTAAATTCCACAAGGGTTAAAAGCTTTATCTGTTTTATTCACTGCTGTATTTCCAGTGCCCAAAACAGCAACTTGTACAAAGAAAGCACTCAATGAATATTTTAAATAAATGAATGCATAAATGTTGTAGAAAACAACAATGGCCTTTGATGGTTTGAAGTGGGTAAGCATTTTATCTGAGTTGTACTTCAGCAAGTTAACTTTAACACCAGAAAGTAAGAGGATTTGGGATACATTAATAAATCATTTAAAACTTATCAAGTATTAGAAGTTCAATAAAGTTATGATTTTCTAAAATTCCTTTTTCAATTTATTTTTAAATAACTAATACTAATTTTTAATCACCATCTAAATTCCTTTTAGCAGACCATGTTTCAATCAACTTTGTTCATCCTTATCCCATATCAATGATTAGCAAACTGTTTGCATTAGCTCAAGAGTATAAGAACAATTTTATTATATCCTAATTTTCACTAACCAGAAAAATTCTTTCAGGAGATAGGCTGCTTTTATTTTTTAAGTAGTTTAACTTTAGACACCTAATTACTATAGTTTCATTTTAGATACTTCATTTCCTTAGTCATAAGATCTTAAAAGTAATCCTTGTGGTGATTTATCATTAAGAAGAAAAGCTTGATGATGATTTCTTGGATATGAACAGCAAAAGAAACAAAAGAAAAAATAGATAAGGTAGCCTTTATCAAAATTAAACTTTTGTGCATGAAATTACACTATTAACCGAATGAAAAGGTAACCCACAGAATGAAGGAAAATATTTTGGCAATGATATCCAGAATATATAAAGAATTCTTACAAGTCAACAATAAGGAATAAACTAATCAAAAATCAACAAAAGATCTGAATAGATATTTCTCTAGAGGAGAAATACAAAAGGCCAAAAATCACATGAAAAGATGCTCCACATCACTGTAGATACTAGAGAAATGCAAGTCAGAACTCACAATGAGATGCCACTTCATAGTCATTTAAAAGGGCCCTCTAAAGAAAAATAAAGTGTTGGCAAGAAAGTAGAAAAATTAGAAACTATGTGCATTACTGGTGGGATGTAAAATGATGCACCTGCTGTGGGAAATGGTATGGTGATTCCTCAAAAAAAATTAAACATAGAATTATCATATGGGTATAGAACCAAAAGAACTAAATGCAAGGATTTGTACAGATATTTGTACACTCATGTTTATAGCAGCATTATTCACAATAGCCAAATATGAAAACTACCCAAGTGCCCATCAACAGATGAATGGATAAATATTTTGTGGTGCATATATATAATGCATATTATTCAGCCTAAAACAGGAAGAAATTCTGACATATTCTATAATATGAATGAAACTTCAGGATTTTATGCTAAGTGAAATAAGCCAGTGACAAGGTGACAAATATTGTATTATTCCTCTTATATGAGATTCCTAGAGTAGCCAAATTCCTAGAGAGAAAGTAGAATGGTGCTTACCTGTAGCTGCAGGGGGAAAGGGAATGAAATGCCACTGTTTAATGGGTAAAGAGTTTCAGATGGAGAATGGTAATGGAGATGGATGATGGAAATAGTTGCACAACTACATGACTGTGTTTAAAGCCATAAAACGGTACACGTAGAAATTATTTAAATAGTAAGCTTTTCATTATTTATATTTTACCACAATAAAAAGAGGTAAACTATTTCATATTTTCTGAAGCTTCCAATTAAAATACCATAATTTAAGCCCTGGCCAGTTGGCTCAGTTAGTTGGAGAGTTGTCCCATACACCAAGAGGCTATGGATCCAATTTCTGGTCAGGGAACATACATAGGTTGCCAGTTCGATCTCCAATTAGGGTAGGTATGTGGCAACCAATAGATGTTCTCTCTTACATTGATGTTTCTCTCCCCTATCCCCAACAAAAACACAAAAATTGGTAACAGTTCTATATAACAAAGATGGTATATAACATACTATATACCATCACAATTTCTAATAGCTGTCAGCTTGCTGAGAAAGATAAAAAGAGATTTTTCATACTCTCCTTCACCTCTGTCCACACTCATCTCTCTTCATTGACAAAATCTCTAAGCCTAGCCATCTCTCTCTATAAAAGCCTAAGTGAACATTGCAACCAAACGGACGACAGAACAGGCTGTGTGGGGCAACCAGGTTGGCAGGGGGTTCAGTGAGGGGTGACCAAATGACTGAGCAGCAGGTTGCATGGGGCAACCAGGCTGGCAGGGAGGTCAATGAGAGGCAACTAAATTACCAAACAGTAGGCTGCATGGGGCAACCCGGCCCATGAGGGGTAGGGGCAGTTGGGGGGGACCAGGCCAGCAGGAAGCGGCAGTTGGGGTGACCAGATCAGCGAGGGGGGGGCAGTGAGGGGCAACCAGGCTGGTGGGGGGCATTTGGGGCAATTAGGCCAGCAGGGGACAGGTGGAGTGACCAGGCAGGTAGGCAGGTGAGCAGTTAGGAGCCAGTGGTCCCTAATTATTAGAGGGATGTCCGACCGTCTGTTTAGACCCTATCAGATTGGGCCTAAACCAGCAGTCAGACATCTCCCAAAGGGTCCCAGACTGGAGAGGGTGCACACTGGGCTAATGGGACCTCCCCCAATGCATGAATTTTATGCACCACGCCACTAGTATTATGATAATTGTGTAGCAAACTTTCCTCCTAATAGGTTCTTCTTTTCTCAGTAATTTAATGTTACAAGTCTTTCATAACTTCTCAAATGTATTACTCAACTTCTCATTTCCTACTTCTTCATTCAAATCAAGAACTCAGACATGAAATGGCTCATCTCTTGACCCATTTAGAATTTTACCTAACATTTAAACCTAATACTACCCAATTATCTCTATGCTCAAGGGACGTATAATTCTTGTACTATTCATTAATCTTTTCACCTATATGCACTCATTCATTCATTTAGGAAATATTAATTGAGAGTCTAATATGAATAATCTCATTTTATGCCCTTTCCATTTAGAAAATCATTTCCCTTTTTTTTTTTTTTCAGTGTCTTGCTCTCTCCTGGTTCTGAATATGTTCAAGTCATATCTAAACTCAAACAATGTCCTCCCATAAATTCAACTCTATGATTCTCTGAATCTGCAACACTTTCATATTAGAACCCTACCTTTCACTGTGCCTTCTTGGACAAATTTCTAGAAAGAATATTTTTTTGCTATTTCCTCTCATCCCACTGACTCTTCAGCTTACTGGAATATGGAATCTTAACACACAGAAACTGTTCATTCAAAGGTTATCAATAATCACCATGTTGACAAATTGGATAAGTATTTTTCATGTTGTTTATCATTGGGCTTCTAGACTATACATAGCATGTCAGCCTATGTTTGGAGACTTTGTAAATGCTTTGCTCCCACAGATTTATGGTTGGTTATATCTTTTATGACCATATCTTACCTCTTTTATTTCTCAAGCAACTTTGTTACTCCTTCTCTGATACCTTTCACATTTCCTAGAGTTCTATCCTTGAGTGCTATTCTCATTACTCTATATGATTGCTTTAGGCCATCTAACCCATCCTAGACCTTCCTCTGATTTGTATTTCGGGCACAAATCCAAATGCCTGATGGAAACACTTCAAATTCAACAGGCCTAAACTATACTTATCATTGTTCTCTTATAATCCCAATCTCATTTAACCACACCAGCCTGGCTGGTGTACCCAGTGGTTAAGCGACAAACCCATGAATCAGGAGGAGGATGGTTAGATTCCTGGTCAGGGCACATGTCCAGGTTGTGGGCCCTATCACCAGTAGGGGGCGTGCAGAAGGCAACCAATCAATGATTATCTCTCCTTGTTTCTAACTCTCCTTTCCCTTCTTCTCTCAGAAATCAATAAAAATGTATATATATTTTCAATCCTGAGGGCCAGATGTACTTCAGAGTTCCGAATTTCTTAGATTTTTGATTTATAGTACCTTTAACAGGTGTTCTGTAACACATCCAGCAGGCTCTGGGGCAGCACATAATCAAGCACATTAATATTTCTGCAGCAATCAAAACATTCACACTAAGGGAGATAAATAAACACTATAAATAGCCTCTCTCCGTTCAGAACAAGCTCTATTGCAGATCAGTTATTAAAAAATGTTCTGCTTTCAGAGCTTCTGCATTTGGGAATTGAGGACAAGAGATCGTGAGCTACTCTATCCAAGGCACTCTGCTGGGTGCTGGGGACAGGAGATCTCTAACAGCAGAGCAGTACAAACAGAATGAATACATTATCATCCCTACCTCCTCGAGCAAAACAGACATATCTACAAGGCCCTCATTGATGGTGCACTTAACAATCGGATAATTAATTCACGGCAGTGACTGTGGCAGAAAAGAATGCAACGGGTTGATTACTCCTCTCAGAAAAAATATTTACATGTTTACAGCAACACTAAAACATCACAATGCGTTAAATGAAAGGAATGACTCTATTGATAGATGGTCTTTGGGCATTCTAGCAGGGTAACACTGACACCGTAACACAGGCGCCGAGCTCAAATATTCTCCACAAACAGACTATGAAGTCTAAATTTGACAAGCCCTTTGTGGGAAGCAAGCAGGAGCTTCTATAACCATGATAGTTTCTAAAACTGTAGTCTGTTACAGAAGATATCAACCATTACCAAGGTTAGGCTTTCTTCTGAGTGCTCAATCCAAAGAATATATAGAGAGAGACACACACAAAACTCACCGCTTAATGCATAAAAATTATCAGTCATATTCAGGAATGAAATAGCCAGTTATTGCAAAGACCTGGATATGACAAGACCATAGCGATAAAAGCACAATACATCTGAAATATCTGTAAGGCTTTGATGTGCCTTTGAAATATTATCTACATGTTAGGAATTTTAACATAATCATATGCTTCCTTTCAAGTCCAACTGAATGATATCTCGTCTTCTCACCATAAAAGGAATGTAAGAATACAAACTGTCAATTCCTCAAGATGCTCCTACAACTTTAGTAACAGAAATCTGGTTTGCTCTGGGATTTTAAGTAAATTAAATAATATTCTTGTCTTAAAATATTTTATTGATCAAAAAAATGTGAAGCTGCTACTATTTTTCCCACTTAAAAAAAGTATAAAGTCCACATTGTCCTTGTTTTTAAGAAACCTGTAGTTCAAAATTTTATTCACTGTGTTCACTTCCATGTAAGCAAAAACTGTATGATAATCAGGCATGTAGGAAGGTATATTAAGATGTCCAGATAGAAAAATCCTGCCTAGATTAGTGTAATGCTTCTTTAACTGGTTGCTCTCATTCCAATCTTGCTCTACTATACATTCTCCAAACAGTAGCAACAATGTTTCTAAAACTGATAATGGATTTTGTCATTCACTTGCTACAAATCCTTCACTAGCTTTGCATTGCTCTTCAGATAAATTCAAACTCCTTGACCTGGTTTACCAGGCTCTCCAGTTTCCATCCACCTTTGCAATCTCACACCCTCTCTGTCCATTCCCCACTTAGGTTCTCAGAGCCCCAGCCTTACTCAGTATAATTATCTTCCTCAAGTACATCACACTCACCCCTTATCCACCTGATACCCTTAATCTCACAGTTTACACACTCCCTGTTCACACCCACTTCTTCTAATCCACACTCTTCCTTCAAGAACCTATGTAAATGTCAATTCATCTAGGTTTTCTCTGATCACCTATTCTTTGTTAGACCTACTTTCTATATATTCCCTGTATTCCTCCCATTATAATGCAGTATATTTTATTGTAATAACTGGTGGAGCTTTTTTAGATGGAAATTCTATAAGAATTTGTTTAGTATCATTTATAGCCCCTTTAACCAACACAAACCCTTCCATTGTGTAGAAATGCAAAGAATGAATCATTTTAACAATCACACATGCCTTTGTAAAATCTGAACATTCTTCATGTTATTCAAGGGCAGATACTTATAATGCCAACTTAATTAGCTAGTTTAAGAATCTTCATAGGTATCAATTGGCTGGGCTAAGATTATGGACTTAAACAATGAAAATATCAACTCTTGGATGAGTGCCTTCTATGTGAATTTACATATTTCTATAACTTCACCTTTCTACATTTCCCTTTTCAGCAAGGAAAGGGAAGTCATTTCCTGTAAGTCAACAACTTCTTGGGCAGAGCTGGAACGTGAACCCAGGTCTGATCCATCAGGCACTTCTTCCTCTCACCACCTCACACTGCCTGAGGGAATGTGCTGCTGCACACTATTTCTTTCCTGAATATTTAATGTATTGGTCACCAGGCACAGTGATCCTTTTCAATTATTTCATTGAACCTGGGAAATATTATATTAAAATTATTCATCCAGTTTTGTATGATGCATTGATTGAAGAGCCATTCATGTATCTAAGTGCCTGCTTGTGAAATAATATGTGAATCCACAGAGATAGGACAGGATTTAAATGCTTGTGGCGGTTACATGCTAAATCCTCAGTATTCAATGAGCATGGCTGTGACAGGCAATACCCTCAAGAGAAATTTTTTAGTGTAAATACTCATTAATAAGCATATGAATGCAGGCTCTGTCTCAAGGGAGCAGAGGTGTTTAGAGCTGGAAGAATACAAAGAACAAATCTGGAATGGTAGGAGCAGGTTCTACATATGAAATGTTTTAAGATCCAATGAATTTTCTCATAGAAAAAATGGAATAATCAAAAGTTACAAAAGGGCCTTGGCTGGTGTATGCTCAGTGGTGAAGGTGTCAGCCAGTGCACTGAAGGATTTTGGGTTCAATTCCCAGTAAGGACATATACCTGAGTTGCAGGATCCATCCCCGTCTTGGTCAGGGTGGGTGCAGGAGGCAACTAATTGATGTGTCTCTCTTGTATCAATGTTCCTCTCTCCCTCTCTCTCTCTCTTCTTCTCCCTCCCTTTCACCCTCTCTAAAAATCAATAGGCATGTGATTTTATCCTCCAATGAGGATTAACAACAACACAACAAAAATGGTACAAAAAGGATAATGGGTAACCTTAATAAGAGTGGTAACAGCTCTGGTTGGGTAGCTCAGTTGGATGGAGCATCATCCCATACATCAAAAGTTTGCAGGTGCAAGGCCTGGTCAGGGCACATACTTAGGTTGTGGGTTCAATCCCTGATCTGGCACAATGTTTCTTTCCCACATCGATGTTTTTCATTCCCTCTCTCTCTCTCTCTCTCTCTCTCTCTCTCTCTCTCTCTCTCTCTCCTCTCTCTTTAAAAAGCAATGAACAAATCCTTGGGTGAAGATTAACAAAAAACAAAAAAAATTATAACAGATGCTGTAGGTAATCAGATCATAGAAAATAGAATTATGAATGGGAGGGGAGCAATGGGAAGATATGTACACAAGTAATACATCAATAAAAATATGGAAAAAAAGAAAATACATTGTGGACTGCCAGAATGGTAGCACATGCTATTAAGTTTATGTGACTTAATAGTTTGCACAGTTATTCAATTTCTATGTATTTCAGAAAACAATACTATATACTATCATAGTCTCCTATAAAATGTTACTTTGGTTACTAATTCAAATTTCATTGTAATGCCAAATACGAAAAATTACACCTGGTGTCCCACAGTACAAAGAAATCTACAAATTCTGTTTCTGAGCATTCCTTTAGGCTTACTTGAGACCACTTTTTAGAATTCCAGAACCATGTAGCACACTTTGAAAAAATACACTGAGCGCTTCCCTGACTCTCCTTCTGTGCCTCTGTACACTACTCAAGCCATTTGACTTGTGGCTGCCCTCAAAGGAGGCTTTCCCTCTGCCAGGAACATATTTCTTCTTACTTTTGTCCTACCTACTTTGATCCTATCATTTAAGACTCAACTCATGCATTTCCTCCTGAAGGAAATTGTCCAGATTGTTAAATCTGGGTTAGTTATTTCACAGGTTCTTAGGACCTTTTGTTCTCTCTCGTGAATTTATCAAACTGTGTAATTTTTGGTCTAACTTTTTGCTGCACCCCCCAAGTCCCAGTTAAACTATAGGATTCTTTGTGCTAGATATAATCTCCAAACCAACAGCACTTAGGCATGAAGTTCAGTAAGTAGCTGATCAATGAATAAATGAAAATTGATTTGGTCACTTAATTTTTCTCACTGATAATTTCTCTCTGTGGTGTTCATTAGAGTTGAGACATTAGAGGTGAGATTTTTGATCATTTCACTAACCCCTTTAAAGCAAAAAGACTTATGGAATTCCAAACCTGCAACATATTCAGTGCTATGAGCTTCAATAAATAATCACTGAACAAAAGTTAGAAATATATATTTTTAGGATGAAAAAGTTATAAATAATCTCAAATATTTATACTTCATATTGACATTGTAATTTTTTATTAGTTCTCAACATTTATTCAGCACATGTTCATTTAAATTTTTAATAATATAACAAATAAGTAAAATTTAAACTTACTATGATGGTGTTTTAGGGTAAGTTTTTCATATTGCTAAGATTTTTTTCATAAAGATTATTTTTACAGTAGAATGATATTCCATATTGTGGATATATAGGTATATATCTTATCTCCCTTTGTTAGATAAGGATATTTCAAAATTTCACTACTATAAAATAATTATTCAAAAAACACTTTTGTTCAAAAATTCATTTCCTTCTCCTAATACACTTTCTAATAATTAATTCCTAAAAGTAAGGTTACCAGATGGAGAAACAATTTTGCCTGTTAATGAAGCTAGAAGCATTTCACCGGTCTTTTCCATAATTGAAAGAAGACATGTTAATTTTCATGAAAACATTCTTATTTTCATTTTACTTTTGTTTTACTTTTGATTTTTTACTCTATTATGAAATTACATGATCAAAACCCTCAAATGTTGTCTTGAATAGTGGCCAAACTCAAAGGCACACAGACTTGCACTACATCCTCATTTCAGAAAATTAGCATATTCCCATCATTTAGATATGTGAATCAGAGGTGTGATTTTCCTCTCATGAGCCATTTTAACACATTCTGAGTTAGTTACTACAATACATGACTCTATAACAATGGCTTTAAAAATGCATAACTCAAAACTCAGATAAGCAGTGATAATGATCTTCTTTTAAAAGATGTCTGGAGGACAATATTTTACAAACTATGTCCCATGAAACTAGATGTTTTTGTAAAAAGAATTGGAAGATGGGAAATTTTCCTTTTTAAAATGGGATTTCTCAGAGGCTTTATATCCCATGTGCACTGTGAATCAGCATCTCAAAGGACTCGTGTACTAAAAAAAACATTTGCTTGGAAAGATTATGTCCTTAGTATGACATTGTCATTGTTTAAACATATTTAGAAGACCTCTGTTGGAACTGATTTCAACAGAGCATCTATAAAACATTGGAAAACCAGCCCTACAGAATTAGTTATAGGATAGGTTCTTTTGTTCCAGCCTCTTCCTTTGTCTTAATTTTCTCAGCAGTATTCCTTCACCTGTGTGCTTCTCACTTCCTGAATTATGGGAATTCACAGCGAGGCATACTGGCACTGCTTGGGAGGAGAGGTATCAGCAAAAGACACATAGTAAATGTGCCAAAGGAAATGACTGTGGGACCAAATTGAAGGCAGAGGCAAAAAGCAACCTTGCCAAGAGTATATCCTGGGGAAGACTGCTTAATTTAAGTTTAATTGCCCACTGAATATGCTCTGTCTGAAAATGCCACAATTAATAATATAAACATAATAACCTGAGACTATAAATGTAAATTATGAGAACTCATATTGCCAGAAGTTAGGAATATGTATACCCATATACTTAAAAACATACCTGGAATAAAAAGATGAATTTTTATATGGCAGTTACTGAGTTTTCCTCAAATAACATTGCCTTTGTGTACAATTATTGAGTAAACATTAAAAGCCATTCTTTTTGCAAAAACCATACCTTTCATAAGTAAAATATTCTTAAGAGGTTATTAACATACTGACAGAACTTGCATTAAAGTCAACGAACTTTAATGAGAAAAAACTGCAGGGTCCTTTAAAGTGTGTTGGTCCACATACATTTGAATGAAAATTATGTTAAATTTTACCTCTTCTCCAGTTCAAGGAACACATAAATACCATCTAGGAAAAATGCAAGCATTTTTGTGGTCTGGCAGTTGTGTCCCTGGATAGCTGGAAGCATTGTTTGTCTACATTTGAGCGCTAATTGCTTCAAAAATTAGAGGTAAAGCTACAGTAAACACTATACAGCACACCATGAATATGCTCAGTCAGAAAATTTGAATAGGAATGAATGCTAAAACAGAGAGAAACACTGCCAAATGAGAGCACCAAAAATTGCTTTCTTCATTCTCATTAAAAACCAACAGAGGACTGCCAGATATTGCAAATAATAATGTAGGTTATCTACTTAACTTTGAATGTCAGATTTTGGTATAACAATTATACAATATTTATACTAAAAAATGTATTTGTTGTTTATCTTAATTGAAAGTTAGGCAGGTGTCATATTTTTGTCTGACAACCCTACAGCCATAAAAACATATAATAATGATAATACATTACACTAGCCCAGAAAATTAAGGACAAAAATTAACAACATGCTAAGCACCCTCAAAACAAATGATAATGAAAATACAACAATCCAAAATCTATGGGACAAGGTGAAAGCAATCCTGAGAGGGAAATTCTTAGCTCTATAAGCCTACCTCAAAAAAGCAAGAAAAAACCGGTAATAAATTATCTAACCCTACAACATAAAAGAATTAGAAAGAGAGCAATAAGAAAAATCCAGAGTATGCAGAAGGAAGGGAATAATAAAGATCAAAGTGGAAATAAATGACATAGACAAAAATATATATATAAAATATTAAAAAAAAAACAACAACCGAGAGCTGAAACCAGTTTGGCTCAGTGGATAGACCGTCAGCCTGTGAACTGAAAGGTCCCAGGTTCGATTCTGGTCACGGGCATATATCTTGGTTGTGGGCACATCCCTGGTCGGGGGTGTGCAGGAGGCGGCTGATGGATGTCTCTCTCTCATGGATGTTTCTAGCTCTCTATCCCTCTCCTTTTTTCTCTGTCAATAAAATATATTTTAAAAAATCAACCAAGAGCTATTTCTTTGAAAGGATAAATAAGATTGATGAACCTCTAGCCAGGCTCACCAAGAAACAAAGAGAGAGGACCCAAATAAGCACAATCAGAAATGAAAGAAGTGAAGTAACAACTGACCCTATAGACATACAAAAGATTGTAAAAAAAAAATACTACAAACATCTTCTTGTATAAACTGGAAAACAAAATGTTAAGTGACATATTCTTAGAATAATACAAGCTTCTAAAACTGAATCAGGAAGAATCAAAAAACCTGAATAGGCCAATAACTACTGATGAAATTGAAGCAGTAATCATAAAACATCCAGCAAACAAAAGCCCTGGTCCAGAGGGCTTCACAGGGAAGTCTTAGCAAAAATTCAAAGAACTAAAATTTATCCTTTTCAGACAATACCATTGCAACAAAAAAAATTAAGATACTTAGGAATAAACTTAACTAAGGAGGTAAAAGACCTGTACTTGGAAAACTACATGACATTGAAAAAAGAGATAGAGGAAGACCTAACACATGGAAGAATATACCATGTTCATAGATAGGTAGAATCAATATCATTAAAATGTCCATATTACCCTAAGAAACCTATAGATTCAATGCAATCCTCATTAAAATACCAATGGCATATTTCACAGACCTAGAACAAACTCTCCAAAAATTCATATGGAATATAAAAAGACCTTCAATAGTCACAGCAATCCTGAGAAGAACAAAGTTGGAGGGAATCACAATACCAGATATCAGGCTGTATTACAAAGCCACTGTTCTCCAAACTGCCTGGTACTGGCATAAGAACAGGCATATAGACCATGAAACAGAACAGAGAACCCAAAAATCAACCAAAGCCATTATGCTCAATTAATATTTGACAAAGGAGACAAGAGCATACAATGGATTCAAGACAGTCTCTCTCACAAATGGTATTGAGAAAATTGTACAGCTATGTCCAAAAATAAAGAGAGACCACTTATACCATAACCTATATAATAAAAGCCTAATATGCTAAGTGTCCAGTCGACCAGCAGGCCGTTCAACCAATCAAAGAGTAATATGCTAATGGTATGATAAGGCCACTTAACTGCTTGCTATGAAGTGCACTGACAGCCAGGGGGCGGTCAGTCAACCGGTCAACCAGTCACTCTGATGTGCAATGACCACCAGTATGGAGTTTCCTTCAACCAGTAGATGAGCTTGCTCCTTGGATTGGAAAGATCAGGACTGAGCAAGATGGGCTGGACATGCCCTGGAGCCCTCCCATAGCCCCTTCCTGGCTAGCCAGCTCCCACATCCCTCCCTCTCCCCAATCGTGCACTGGTGGGGTCCCTTAGCCTGGCCCCTATCCTCTCACAATCCAGGACCCTTCAGAGATGTAAGAGAGCCGATTTTGGCCTAATCCCCCAGGCCAGGACGAGGGACCCCACTGGTACATGAATTTGTGCACCAGGCCTCTAGTACAAAAATAAACTCAAAATGGATAAAGTACTTAAATGTAAGATGGGAAACCATAAAAATGTGAGAAGACTCCAGCAGCAGCAAAATATCAGACATATGTTGTAGCAATATCTTTATTGATACAGCTCCTAGGACAATGGAAACTAAGGAGAAAATTAAAAAATGGGACTGCATCAAAATAAAAAGTTTCTGCACAGCAAAAGGAACCATCAACAAAGCCCAATGCATGGGAAAAAATATTTGCCAATTTTATATCCAATAAGGCACTAATCTCCAAAATTTATAGGGAACTCATACAACTTAACAAAAGGAAGGTAAACAATCCAATCAAAAAATGGACAACAGACCTAAGTAGACATTTTTCAAAAGTGGACATACAGAAGGCCAAAAGACTTATGAAAACATGCTCAAAATCACTAACCATCTAAGAAATGCAAATTAAAACAACAATAAGGCACCATCTCACACCTGTCAGAATGGCTGTTATCAACAAATCTACAAACAAGTGCTGGCGAGGGTGTGGAGAAAAAGGAACCCTCATGCACTGCTGGTGGGAATGCAGACTGTTGCAGCCACTGTGAAAAACAGTATGGAGTTTCCTCAAAAAATTTAAAATAGAACTCCCATTTGACCCAGTAATTACTTCTAGGAGTATATCCCAAGTAATCAGAAACACCAATCAGAAAGGATATATGCACCCCTATGTTCATAGCAGCACAATTTACAATAGCTAGGATCTGGAAACAGCCTAAGTGCCCCTCAGCAGGTGAGTAGATTCAAAAACAGCATGGGCCGAGACCGGTTTGGTTCAGTGGATAGAGCATCCCAGGTTCGATTCCGGTCTGGGGCATGTACCTTGTTTGCGGGCACATCTCCACAGTGGGGCATGCAGGAGGCAGCTGATCAATGTCTCTCTCTCATTGATGTTTCTTTCTCTCTCTCCCTTCCTCTCTGTAAAAAATCAATAAAATATATTAAAAAAAAAAAAACAGCATGGATGGACCTGGAGAGCACTATGCTGAGCAAAATAAGTCAGAGAACGATAATATCATATCACTTTACTCATGTGTGGAATATAATGAACAACATAAACTAATGAACAAAAATAGATCCAGAGACATAGAAGTGTCAAACAGGGAGGGTTAAGAGAGCAACCAAAGGACCTGTATGCACACAGATAAGCATAACCCATGGACACAGACAGTAGAGGGCTGAGGGTATGTGCTGGGGGATGGAATTTGCCGAGAGAAGAGGGGGTGGGGGGGAGGGGGAGAGATATGTGTAACAATAAAGAATTTTTTTTAAAAAAAGAACATATTTACATAGCAAAAAAAATTAACATGCTGAAATATAAGGAGAGTTTATACTAATTAAAATATGTATTGGTGGGGTGGTGAAACAAAAGAAAAAATAATATAAAATAAAACACATATTGGTAAGAATAGTTAAGAATCATTGTGCTCAGATTCTTGAAAAGGGGTGGAGTGACCATAGACCAGAATTGGAAAAATCAAAAAACTCTATTGAACTTAAAAGTTATAATTGGTGAAGGTTTTACCTCTGACTAGGAAAACCATGTTATCCAAGAATCAGTCCACCATCAATCCTTCAAGGAATGGGAATTACTAGTAGTACTTAATAAGAGAGAAGTCTATTTCTGCAACAATATTTTTCCTTATCTGTTACTCTTTTGATTCAGGAAGGAAAGTAGCCTGTGTGGTCATGTTCTCCATTCCAGCATTGTAACACTGGTCGGGAGTATTTCTGTGTCTTGTTCCTTATCATCTGACAGTGATACTAGGCAGCCATCCAGCTGAGGGAGGAAGGACGCTTACAGTTGTTTCCTTCAAGAATGCATTTGTAGGTCGAAGTAGTAGAAGCCTTTGGAGTGTTGCATGCTAGGAAGTTTGCCTCTCCACTTATGAAATAGTCAGTTGGCCAATCTGTCAGGAAACACATCTTTAACTGCATACTGTGCACCAGTCTTTCCTGGGCAACAATAATTCACTAAACAAATGGATCTCAGTCTCCCCTGTGCCTCTTGATCATTCACTGCCTTCCCCTAATTCAAAGAAGTAAACAATAATATTAGAAATGTTATCTTAGTTCATTTCACTAGAGAGTTCAAACATAGTGCAGTTATGGTCAAGGCAAGAGAGAAAGTTGTCTACAGTACTCCACAATCTATGAACAAACACATAAATAATCTTTAAAACTCTACCACAGCCTCCTGGATTTCATACCCATGATCCAATGAAAAGATACTCTCCTGTTCCCAGACATAGACATACAGCAATCATTTAATAAAAGCCGCCAATAATTACTAGACTAAAGATTCTGCACATCTGCTTACCCTTAAGCTTCAAATAACAATAATAATATCAAAACCTATAGGCAGCTTACTTTATGTTAGGCATTCTGTTTCACATATTAAAAGCATTCTCTCATTTAGTTTTCATATTATTTAATCCTCATAATACCAATCGGAGGTTCTTTTATACATAAGATAACAGAAATGTAAAAAAGTAAATTAGTACATCATCACCCAAGGTCATGCAACTACTATGACAGAGTCATATCCAAATCCAGATCTGTCTGATACCAAGATCTGTACTCGTGAGTGAGTCATCACAATGTGTTGCCTCTGAAAGGGAGATTATGCTAGAACATAAATGGATCATAAAGAAATACAGGACAATTCTCAGTCTTGGCTGCATTCCAACACCAGGTACAGATCCATCTCTGTAGGTGGGATGGGGAAACTTAGGAGCTGGAGAGTAACAGGAGCAACAGAGGATAAGGTTGGGGGCAGAAAGAGGATTTGCAGCAAGACATGAGATAAAAAAAACCTTCTTATGTTTGATAGTGAAGTTCTTCTTGTAAAACTACCTCCTTCAAGTCCTTAAGGCATAGATACTGATTCAACAAAACAAAAGCAGAGACTGAAAAATATGTATTAAACTTAGAAAAAATGTGAACTGATCTAAATGAGAAAAAAGCAAGCAATTTAATAAAAGAATGTACAAAAACCAGAAATATGATAGACAACATGTAAATCATATAAAAATATATTAAAATAGATTCTATTAAATACAGTAAAGAACAAATTTGACACTGCAAAAAATTGAGATAATCATAAATGTAGAAGACTACTTAGGAATTTTTGCAAGAATGCAAAATAAGAAGGAAATATATAAAAGTGATGAAAGATAAATAAAATGAAAAAAGGAGAATGAATATAAATATAGGTAGATTCATTTTAAAAAAATGTGAAAGCAGAGAAGCTTCATATGGCTCACGATACCTTCTGTGATTGCTTCCTAATTACATTTCTAGGGTATCTTTCCCTAGTTTCCTCCTAACCTCCACCCATACTCACACCTATCTTCTTTCAGTTCTTCCAACCCACTTTGTTCCCTTATCTCCCAACCCACTTTATTCCCTTATCTCCAGTAGGCCTTTCATCTTCCTAGTTTCTATTTCTTAAATAATTGTTTCTTCCTTTGGCCAAATCTGACTCCTTCGTTATATGTTAGCTCATGTTCATCTTGAGGCTAACATTTGTTTAGGGTTTTGCTCTGTATTTACAACACATAGAAATTTCCATATCCTTTTTTTCTCCTAACCTTTATTATTTCTAAATATCAGACAGAAAAGAGCAAACTTTAGTAAACAAAATCATGTATCAAAAAATTATATACTGAGTGGATAACTGTTACATGTTAATGCAACAGAAAGATATTCTCATATATATGTAATGAAGATCCATAAAAAATAGATCATACTCAAGTCATTCCTAAAAAATAAAATTTAAAATATAAAGCATATCAAAAAGAAGTGTTTCCAAACTGGCTCAAGTGTGAGAAAATAATGACAGGAAAGCAATAATGGTAATTTGTTAAACAGGTACAAATATGTCTTGTAAGTTATGAACATAAATATAGTTGTAAATTATATACATATAACAAAAATAAAAGATATGTCCTATATAATAAAAGCCTAATATGCATATAGACCAAACAGCAGAATGACCAGTGGAATGATCAGTGGAACGACTGATCACTATGACATGCACTGACCGCCAGATGCAGATGCTCAATGCAGGAGCTGCCCCCAGCCCACAGGCCCCAGGCCAGCCAAGGCGAGTGGCAGTGGAGGCCCCGGGTCACTCCACCAGTAGCCCCACAGATTGGCCCTAATTGCCAGCCAGGCCTAGGGACTCTACCCATGCATGAATTTTGTGCACTGAGCCTCTAGTATTAGTTATAACTCTCAGAAATTATAAAATGAGTTATCATTTACCAAAAATCATATCTACAAAATCTAAAACAATATATTTAAGTATATTTCCATCAATAAAGTTTCAATAGATAACCATACATATGATTAATTAGTATACTGAAAGCTATACTTACTCATAAACCATCAGCAACTAGTTAAAATGTAATGAGAAGCCTAATGCCGAAACTCAGTGGTTGAGCATTGACCTAAGAAACAGGAGGTCACGATCAGAGCACATGATCAGGTTGTAGGCTCTACCAGGAGGTCACGATCAGAGCACATGATCAGGTTGTAGGCTCGATCCCCATTGTGGGGGATGTGCAGGAGGCAGTCAATCAATAATTCTCTCTCATCATTGGTATTTCTCTCTCCCTCTCTCTTCCTCTCTGAAATCAATTAAAATATACACTGATTAGCCAGATTATTATGATCTCTGAATGCATATTAATCTGGCTACTCAGTGTATATCCTATATAATAAAAGGCTAATATGCAAAGTGTCCCCTCAACCAGGAGTTCGACCAGCAGGCAG
>PVJN01029664.1:0-18967 GCA_004026805.1 Lasiurus borealis
GCTTAGACCGCATACCTCCTCGACCCCTTCTTCCTTCCCCTCTCTGAGCATATATAAGAGCCACCAAGAATAAAAATTTTGAGGCTTGATCAGAACACCATTTGTCTTGCCTCCATTCTTCGTGTCCCTGTCTGTTTCTCATTCTCTTAGGTGCGTCGCCCCGCCGTTCCTGTTGACTTGCCCTGCAGGCCGGGGCACAGGAGGCAGTTGATTTATGTTTCTTTATAAAAAAATATATTTATATATTGATTTCAGAGAGGAAGAGAGAGGCGGAGAGAGACCAATGATGAGGGAGGATCATGGATCAGCTGCCTCCCCCTCCTTCCTTCCTCTCCTCCTCCCCATCTCCTCCCCCCGCCCCCGCCACTGGGGATGGAGTCCACCACCCGGGCCTGTGTCCTGACCAGGAATCGAACCCGTGACCTCCTTCCTGGTTCCTAGGTCGACGCTCAGCCCCTGAGCCCCGCCGACCGGGCCAATTTATGTGTTAACCTCACACTGATGTTTCTCTCTCCCTCCCTCCCCCCACTCCCTCTCTCCATCTGTCCCTCCCCACCTCCCATTTAAGTAAAAAAAAAAAAAAAATCCTTAAAAAACAAAATACAAATAAAAGAGAGCTGACAAACCAAACTACTTCTGTAAAACGCTTTTCTAGAATTTAAACCCAGGCAGGAATTGGTCCCCCGGGCCGGTGTAAAAGGTGGATTCTGTCCCAAAGGCTCATTCTCAGAACCACCCTCTAGTGCACAAATCTTCCAATCATGGAGGAGTGAAGGCATTTCCGGACTCTTTGTCCAGACGGCAGGAGCACATTCGAAAGGCGAGGGAGGTGCTGCCGAAACCGGTGTGGCTCAGTGGATAGAGCAGTCGGCCTGCGGACTGAAGGGTCCCGGGTTCGATTCCCGTCAAGGGCATGCACCTGGGTGGCGGGCACATCCCCAGTAAGGGGCGTGCGCGCAGGAGGCGGCGGATCGATGTTTCTCTCCCATCGGTGTTTCTGACTCCCTATCCCTCTCCCTTCCTCTCTGTAAAAAAATCAATAAAAATATATTTTAAAAAAAATTCTTTTTAAAAGGCAATGCCCCATAGAAAATCACAGCAGGCTGCGAGTGTTCGATTCGTGCTGAGAGTCTTCCATCGGCCGCCTCCTGCACACCCCCTCCTGGGATCTAATTTTTTTCCCCCTGACGAATAAGATGTATTATTAAATAAATAATTTGTTATTTAATTTTAAGAATCCAATAAAAATTAAAAGAGAAACAATTCCCACAATTACTATTTGGGGGGGTGGAGAAAAAGAATGTTAAAAAATAAATAAGTAGAGATAGAGATAGAGATAGAGATAGAGATAGAGATAGAGATAAAGGTAGAGAGACACAGTGATACGGATAGAGGTAGAAATAATAAAGATAAGTAAATAAAAAGCCCGCCCTCACTGATATCCAGGTGTCTCTTCCCATCATTTCCCCACATGTATTTATTTTTTTAATTTATTTTAATATATTTCATTGATTTTTTTTTTTTTTTACAGAGAGGAAAGGAGAGAGTTAGAAACATCGATGAGAGAGAAACATCCATCAGCCGCCTCCTGCACACGACCCCCTCCTGGGGATGTGCCCGCCACCAAGGTACATACGTGCCCTTGACCAGAATCGAACCTGGGGCCTTTTGATCCGCAGGCCGACGCTCTATCTGCTGAGTCACACCGGTGCTGGCTCCCCACCTGTATTTTGATGTCATTATAATCAGAGAGGACAAGCGATTTTTTTTTTCTCTCCCAGGATACATTTCATGTTTTCCCACACTCCCAGAGAGTCCCTGTCCACCTGACAACTGTCCTCGTGTGTTTTCCAAACACGGAACCAGTGCCTCAGCCCTGACGCATGATGGGAACTTTTGATGTCTTCTAATGCGTTTTATTAAAAAAACGATATTGCCGAAACCGGTTTGGCTCAGTGGATAGAGCGTCGGCCTGCGGACTGAAAGGTCCCAGGTTCGATTCCGGTCAAGGGCATGTACCTTGATTGTGGGCACATCCCCAGTAGGGGGCGTGCAGGAGGCGGCTGATTGATTCTCTCTCATCAATGTTTCTAACTCTCTATCCCTCTTCCTTTCTCTCTGTAAAAAATCAATAAAATATGTTTTAAAAAAAAAATAGATATTGACAGCTACTGACTTTCAAAATAAACAACAGCCACTGTCGAAGGCACGGAGTGTGTGTGTGTGTTTTCAATGCTTGTTTCGGGGGTCAGGGTCGCGCGTCCCAGTGTGGCCGAAACTGAATCGCTTTGGCTATGGGGGAGTATGAGCAAAATAAAATAAAATAAAATAAAATAAAATATAAAATAAAATAAAATAAAAATGCCATGTTTGAACAGCCACGTCTATATTTTCTTTTTCTTTTTTTAATTTTATTTTATTGATTTTTTTTTTTTACAGAGAGGAAGGGAGAGGGATAGAGAGCCAGGAACATCGATGAGAGAGAGACATAGATCAGCTGCCTCCTGCACGATCCCCACTGGGGATGTGTGCCTGCCACCAAGTACGTGCCCCTGAAGGCCGACGCTCTATCCACTGAGCTCCTGGGAGAACACAGGTATTAACTCCGGCCCGGCCGGCGCGGCTCGGTGGCTGAGCGTCACCCTCTGAACCAGGAGGTTACCGTTCGATCCCCGGTCAAGGACGCATGCAGGCCCGGGCTGCGGGCTCCATCCCCAGGGTGGGGGCGTGCAGGAGGCTGCCGATGCGTGACTCTCTCTCATCCTGGATGCTCCTCTCTCTCTCCCTGTCTCCCTTCCTCTCTGACATTAATGAAAAAGCATTTTAGAACAAGATGACATTAACCCTTGCTGCTCTGTCTGCGTGGTCACGGGCTACATATGTATTCCTCTCCGTTTATTTATTTGTTGGAAAACACGACCACGTTGGGAATCTCAAAGCAGCTTCCCCCACTTCTCCCCCCAGTCCCCCTCCCGCCCCATCGCAAACACATTCTCTCTCTCTCTACGACGTCCCAGCTGGCCGAGGCTCGGATGACGCGAGCGGGTTTTCCGTCAGCCTCAGCAGAACATAATTAGGAAGATCCGTGTGCTGCCGCCAGGGCCCCCGCGTGCACACACACATCACACGCCGCTTAACGGCCTGCGTCAGCCAGCGCTCACCAGCTTTCGCGTTTCCTAGAGAGACGCGGCCTGAGAGGTGGTTCTGAAGACCCAACTGGGGGGGGCGGGTGGGGGAGGTGGCTCGGTCTTCCCTTCTGTCAAATGGGCCAAGTTGTATTCTGTAGTCGTAGGAAAAACTCTCAAATGGGAAAACCTTTAGGAAATATTACACATATATATATGTATGTATATATGTATGTATGTATGTATATGTATGTATGTATGTTTATACACACACACATACACAGAGTGGCCAGATTATGATGATCTCTGGACACATTATAATCTGACCACTCAGTATATATATATATATATATATATATATATATATATATATATATGTGTATGTATGTATATGAGAGGCCTGGTGCATGAATTTGTGCATGGGTGGGGGTCCGGTCAGCCTGGCCAGGGGGAGGGGACATGGGCAGTTAGGCCAGCCTGCCTGCTGGTCAAACTGCTGGTGGAGGGGACCATTTGCATATGAGCCTTTTATTTATTTTTTATTTTTTTAAAAATATATCTTATTGATTTTTTTACAGAGAGGAAGGGAGAGGGATTGAAAGTCAGAAACATCGATGAGAGAGATACATCGATCAGCCGCCTCCTGCATGCCTCCTACTGGAGTTGTGCCCGCAAGCAAGGTACATGCCCCCGACCGGAATCGAACCTGGGACCCATCAGTCCGCAGGCTGACGCTCTATCCACTGAGCCAAACCGGTCTCGGCTGAGCCTTTTATTTTATAGGAGTGGTTCTCAACCTTCCTTAAGGCCGCGCGACCCTTGCATATAGTTCCTCATGGGGTGGTGACACCCCAACCATGAAATGTCGCTACTGTGATGCATCGTGATGTAAATATCTGCATTTTCCAATGGTCTTAGGCGACCCCTGTGGAAAGGGTCGTTCGACCCCCCCCCAAAGAGGTCTTGACCCACAGGTTGAGAACCGCTGTTCTATAGGCTATATACACCGAGCGGCCAGATGATTATGCGTTTGGCGATCACCATAATCCGGCCACTCGGTGTGTATTTTATTGATCTCACAGACGAAGGGAGAGGGAGAGAGAGAGATACAAAAACATCGATGATGAGAGAGAATCGTGGATCGGCTGCCTCCTACACGGCTCCCTCCTGGGGATGGAGCCCACCACCCGGGCCTGTGTCCTGACCGGGAACGAACCGTGCCCTCCTGGTTCCTAGGTCCACTCCCCACCACAGAGCCATGCAGGCCGGCCGGGCTGACCTAAGGCAATAAACAGGATGACTTTCTCTTGGCCTCCCCTTCACGGCTGGCATCTAAACGCTGAAGCCGACACGGGCTCTATCCGGCCCACCGCCCGCTTTTTGACGTGCGTTTCCGTCCAAGTCACACGAAGGTGAGTTTGATTTCCCTGCAGAACGCCCATTTTTCAGGTTAAAATATTAGTTGCAGGAAGGGGGGCGGAGTACCACGTAGACAGGAAAAATAAAGATCATTCATCACGTTTTATTCTTCCCCCTGCCTTCCCCAGAAGCATTTATTGAAATTGATGTCCTGGCCGAGACCGGTTTGGCTCAGTGGATAGAGCGTCGGCTTGCAGACTGAGAGGTCCCGGGTTCGATTCCGGTTGGGGGCATGCATGCACCTTGCTTGCGGGCACATCTCCAGTGTGGGACGTGCAGGAGGCGGCGGATCGATGTCTCTCTCTCTCTCTCTCTCTCTCTCTCTCTCCCCCTCCCTTCCTCTCTGAAATCAATTAAAAAAAATTTTTTTTAAGACATTTTTATTTCAACAAAACCAAAGGAGCTGAAACCCCGGTGTGGCTCCGTGGATAGAGCGTCGGCCTGCAGACCGAAAGGTCCCAGGTTCGATTCCGGTCAAGGGCATGTATGTACCTTGCTTGCAGGCACATCCCCACAGTGGGGCGTGCAGGAGGCGGCTGATCAATGTTTCTCTCTCATGGATGTTTCTAACTCTCTCTCCCTCTCCCTTCCTCTCTGTAAAAAAATCAATAAAATATATTTAAAAAAAACAACGAAGGAAAGAGGGAGGGGGTGACGGAGTCTTGGTTTGGCACCTGCAGTATGGCGGCCTCTCTCTACCTTAGACTTGGAGGTGTCCCTTGCGTGTGTGGAAAAGACAGCTCTGTCCTCGCGGGGGCCATGCCACGCCTTTGTCATTCCCGTGGACCCGAGTGGAAGTGGGGAGGATGAGGAGGGGACTCGGGGGAGGGCCTGTGACCGGGTCGGAGAACAACCACAGCGAGGGAGAGACAGCGAGGAAGATGGATGTGAGAGACACACATCGATAGGTTGCCTCCTGCACGCCCCCAACCCCCCCAACACACACACACACACACACACACTGGAATCGAACCCGGGACCCTGCAGTCCACAGGCGGATGGATGCTCTACCCCCAGAACCAAACTGGCTAGGACGACATTACTCTGGAACAGCGGTTCTCAACCTTCCTAAGGTCGGGACCCTTTAATGCAGTTCTCTTCATGTTGGGGTGACCCCCAACCATAAAATTATTTTCTTTGCTGCTTCCTCATAGTAATGTTGCTACTGCTGTGAATCGTAATGTAAATATCTGCGTTTTCTGATGGTCTTAGGCGACCCCTATGATGGGGTCACTGTGGATCCCCCAAAGGGGTTGCGACCCACAGGTTGAGAACCGCTGCTTTGGAAGAAGAGAGAGTGAAAGAATGAGACAGAGAGAGAGAGAGAGAGAGAGAGCGCTCTAGTCTTCTGCTATAATTAAAGCCTTTAAGAATATATATCACACATAATACTAATATATATGACAAAAAAGGAAAGTGGAGACTCATAATTTGAAGAGAAGGGAGAACCCTAACAATAAGCAATTTGGATTTCTTCTTTTTTAAAAAATAGGTCTTATTGATTTTTTTACAGAGAAAAAGGGAGAAACATCGATCCGCTGCCTCCTGCACACCCCCCACACTGGGGATGTGCCCGAAACCAAGGTCCATGCCCTTGACCGGAATCGAACCCGGGACCCTGCAGCCCGCAGGCCCGGCGCTCTACCCACTGAGCCACACCGGTTCCGGCCCATTGGGATTCCCTCCAGCCGAGACTTCCAAACACCTCTCCACGCCCCTCTCCGCGCCCATAGGCGATGCCGGCTTCCTGCGAACACCTAAATTTAGACGGATTTCGCAGAGACATGATTGGTCCCGGTGACACAGACTCCGTTGCCATGACAGCGCCGCGATACAATTATTTATCGCCATGACGATGTGCCGCAGGCTTTTAAAAATACGGCGTCTATTTTTATTAGTGTTGCCGACGACGACACCGACACCGCCACCGCCACCGGGGGTGCCACCACTTCCCGTGTCCCCGGGAGCAGGACCCGGGGGGGAAGTCAGCACCGTCTCCTTCCTGGGGTCCCCTGGGATCCCCCACACCCTCAACTCAGCAGCCTCCCGGCCGCCCAGCCTCCTGGCTGCAGCGAGCACCCCAACCTGGGATGGGGGGCTCCTCGGACACCTCCCAGGTGGGCCCCCACCCTGGCCACGGTGGGTCACCGTCCACCGGTGGTTCTCGGAGCTCAGAAAGCCCGGTGCGCGCTGGACTCGATGGACGGATGGACGGACGGATGGACGGACGGACAGACGTTGCCTCTTTTCAGGCAGAGACAGCGCTGAGTGTGCTCTGTGCGGGGCCGTCTGCAGGTGGACACCGGGTGGGGAGGGGGTAAGTATGGGGGGGCAGGGCGGGGTGGGGTGTTCCCCAACTCTAACCGAGCCCAAATAGTCCTCACTCAGTCCTGCCCGGCCCTTCGCCCGCTCCCCTATCCCCTCTCCCTCCTCTTGTTCTCTGCAGCCTGCCAGCCCTGTAGGAAAATAATGGAAATCATAGTAGTGCCTCTGAGACCCGGCCGGCGTGCCTCAAACAGTTGAGCGTCGTCGACCTAGGAACCAGGAGGTCACAGGTTCGATTCCCGGTCAGGGCACAGGCCCGGGTTTCGGGCTCCATCCCCAGGAGGGGGCGTGCAGGAGGCGGCTGATCCATAATTCACTTTCATCGTCTGTCTGTCTGTCTCTCTCTCTCTCTCTCTCTCTCTCTCTCCCCTCCCTCCCTCTCTCTCTCCCTCCCTCCCTTCTCCCTTCCCTCCCTCCCTCTCTCTTCCTCCCTGAAATCAACAAAAACATATTAAAAACAAAAAAATAAACAGCCCTGACCAGCGTGGCTCAGTGGATAGAGCGTCGGCCTGAGCACTGAAGGGTCCCAGGTTCGATTCCGGTCAAGGGTACTTACCTTGGTGGCGGGCACATCCCCCAGTAGGGGGACGTGCAGGAGGCGGCTGATCGATCTCTCTCTCTCTCATCCATGTTTCTAACTTCCTCTCCCTTCCTCTCTGTAAAAAAAAATCAATCAATATATATTTAAGCCCAAACCGGTGTGGCTCAGTGGATAGAGCAATCAGCCTGCGGACGGAAGAGTCCCAGGTTCGATTCCAGTCAAGGGCATGTACCGGTAGGGGACACGCAGGAGGCAGCTGGTCAATGCCTCTCTCTCTCATCCATGTTTCTAACTCTCTCTCTCCCTCTCCCTTCCTCCCTGTGAAAAATCAATAAAATAGATTTAAGAAATAAAAATAAATAAAGGGAAGGATCGGTTCTCGGAGGCCTGGGGGCAGGCGGACCTCCTTTGCTGAGGCTCCTAGGGCAAAGGATTCTACCCAAACGGACAGGCACCTCGCAGGGACCTCCCAGCGCCCGTGAGGGGCCACGCGATGCCGCCACGGTGATGGGTGGCAGTGGCCCGGCCTCCCGGGACCCCGAGGGCCTCTCTGATTCGTGCGGGACCACAGCAAGGGGGTGTGGGGGGGAGCCCCGATTCCGAGTTGGGGGAAACATCCCCTCCACGCCGCCATCCAGCCCAGAGCAGGGACAGCCTCACTTGCGTCGCCCCTGTCCCTGCTGGCCTGGTCCCTGGGCCTCTCCTCCAGCCCGAGGGAGGGCAAAGGGCATTTCCATGCCGCCTGTCCCGGCCGGGGCTTCGGGTGAGGGGAGGGGTGGCTGGATCCCGCCTGCCCATCTCCCCAGACCATGCTGCTTGCGGCCCCAGCAGGCCCCTTCCAGGAGCCAGGGCGTGCCAAGCTGGGTCCCCTCTTGGGCCCTGTCTCTGGCCTGGTCGCCCTCCTGACCTCAGCAGCCCCTTCTCTTCCTTCCAGACTCCCTGTCCATGCCACCGCCTCCTCCTCCTCCTCAGCCAGGACCCCTCTGGGCAGAGGTCCCCCTGCCCCAGACGCTCTCCTCAGCTCGGCAGCCTGCGTCACGCCGTCACTCACTCCTGGAAATTCTGTTTCCTGCCAGCCTCATAGTTTCCCACGCCTCAAGGTGACGGAATGAATTAAACTCGTATCTCGAGGTACCACTGTATGCACATTTGGTATATACTGGTTAATAGTGCACAGTTGGTATACTGGTTAGCAGTTATATGCACAGTTGGTGTACTAGTTAATAATTATATATGCGCCAGTTGGTGTACTGGTTAATAATGTGGATTTGGTGTACTGGTTAATAATTATATGCACAGTGGGTGTACCAGTTAGTAACACACAGTTGGTGTACTGGTTAATAATGCACAGTTGTACTGGTTAATAGTTATATGCACAGTTGGTGCACTGGTTAAAAATGCACAGTTGGTGTGCTGGTTAATAATTATATGCACAGTGGGTGTACCGGTTAGTAATGCACAGTTGGTGTACTAGTTAGTAATGCACAACTGGTGTACTAGTTAGTAATGCACAGTTGGTGTACTGGTTAGTAGTTATCTGCACATTTGGTGCACCAGTTAATAATGCACATTTGGTGCACCGGTTAATAATGCACATTTGGTGCACCGGTTAATAATGCACAGTGTGCTGGTTAGTAGTTATAAGCACATTTGGTGCACCGGTTAATAACGCACAGTGTGCTGGTTAGTAGTTATAAGCACATTTGGCGCACCGGTTAAGGACGCACATTGGTATTCAGCACGTCAGAGGCAGGAGGGGTGCAGGAGAAAAACGTAATTGTCACTGACTCCCCGGAGGGCCTCCCGCCCCCGCAAACAGCCTGAGTCCATGTGTGAGGCGGAGGCACCTGACCCAGGGGTGCAGGCAGATGAAAACAAAGAGAGAGCACCAACCAAGCTGGCGTGGCTCAGTGGTTAGCGTGGGCCTACGAACCAACCAGGTTCGATTCCCCCCGGTCAGGGGCACATGCCCGGTTGTGGGCTCGATCCCCAGTAGGGAGGCGTGCAGGAGGCAGCCGATCCGTGATTCTCTCTCTCATCCTTGATGTTTCTTTCTCCCTCTCCTTTCACTGAAATCAATAAAGATGTATTTTCAAAAAGGCACCGACCCAAACCGTGTGCGCGTCGATAGAAGGTCCGGGAGAGGTATCCGCCTGCCTCCTCCAGCCTTCGCCGTCATCTCTGCCAGGGCGTCGGCCGCTGCGGGCCACGTCTCTCTCACCACCCACCGCCGACCCGTTCTACCTCTCCAGCATCACTTCCACAGCTCAGTCACGGGCTGTCCTCCTCGCTGTTTTTCCTGAAGGACTAGGGTCACCTCCGAACGCACCCTGTGTCCCTGCCTTCACCTCTCCTCTGCCTCAGGGATGACAGACATGCCTCCCATAGCTCCCCGCGGTCCTCAGGCTAAAATTCAGCTCCTCCCACGGGGTCACGGCGTTCAAGACCTGCCGTAACCCAGCATCTGCCTGCCTCCCTCCCTCCCTCCCCAGCCTTATCTCCTGGCCAACCCAACTCCAGGGCAGATGGACCTTATCTCTCTCTCTTCCCCGGAACGAGATAAGCGGTCCCTTCCCCTCCTCTGCTCACAGCGAGGCCACTCCAACCCCCCTCGCCACTCTGACCCCGACAGCTGGCTGCCACCCCATCTTCCCCTCCGTCCTCAGTAACAAACCCCAACTCCCCTCCGAGGCACGTTGCCATGGAGGTAAGGCCCTCGTGCCCTCGGCTCCCTTGCAGCTATGTGGGACCACTTGATCAATTTTTTTTTTTTAAGTATCTTTTTATTGGTTTCAGAGAGGAAGGGCAAGGGAGAGAAAGATAGACACATCCAGGAGGAGAGAGAATCATGGATCAGGCTGCCTCCTGCATGCCCCCCTACTGGGGATCGAGCCCGCCACCCAGACATGTACCCTGACTGGCCATAGAACCGTGACCTTCCGGTTCGTAGGTCGACGCTCAACCCCCCAGAGCCACGGCAGCCAGGCCAACATAATAGACGTTCACTTATTTTATTTTATTTGTTTACCTTTATTTTATTTCTTTGCTCATCCTCACCCGAGGATATTTTTCCATGGTGGTTTTTTTTTTTTTTTTTTTTAGAGAGAGTGGACGAGAGGGAGAGAGACAGAGAGAGAGAGAAACATCAATGGTGAGAGAGACACATCAATGGGCTGCCCTCCGCACACACCCTGACCAGAGCCGGGTATCAAGCCTGCAACTTTGACGTACCTGCCCTTGGTTGGATTCGAATCCGGGACCCTTCAGTCCGCAGGCCAATCGATGCTTTGTCCACGGGGCCACACACCAGCGAGGGTGAAAGCGATCAATTCTGGGGAAAGAACGGCACGTCAAAAGGCTCCCTTGCCGACACCGGTGTGGCTCTGTGAACAGAGCGTCGGCCTGCGGACTGAAGGGTCCCAGGTTCGATTCCGGCCAAGGGCATGGACCTCGGTGGCGGGCACATCCCCAGTAGGAGGCGTGCAAGAGGCATCTGATGGCAGTTTCTAGCTCTCTATCCTTCTTCTTTCCTCTCTGTAAAAAAAATCAATTATATATATATATATATATATATATATTTTTTTTTTTTTTTTTAAAAGCTTCCTCAAGGAGAAAGCCCGCCTCCCCTTGCTTCCACCTTCACGCTGCCTGGAACTCAGCCACCACGGCTGGAGCTCCCGAGACGGAAGGGCCGGAGGCCGCTGCCGCCTACAGAGCTTCCGGATCGCGGCCGGGCGTGGGGTATGCGTGCCAGAAACCAGCTTCTCCTCCCGGTGCCAGCCGCTCACGGTGCGGCGGCAGCATCGTCTCTGTTATTGGTAGGCAGGCACGGCGTTCACTGCCAACATCCCGGACGCTTCCCAGCTCTGCCCTGAGTTGCCGCCACCTCCTCCGGGAAGCCCTCCTGGGTTCCCTTCTCTGGCCTCCCTGGCCCTTGGCGCCGCTCCCCCTCCTGGCGCGGCGACAGATCGAATCTGTCCGCATGTTGCCGCCGCCACAGCATTCCCCCCAGGGGCCCTCGGCCTGGCACTCGGAGGGTCTCCGCGATGTCCTGCTGGATCAGAAAACGTGTTTGACGCCCAAGTGGTTCACCCAAGAGAGACGGTCGTGCTGTAACCGGGAATGGCAGCCAAGAGAGAGAGAGAGCGCAATTATTTCAGTTTTAGGTCAACTCTGCCCGCCAGGCCCGGCCCGGACGGCAGGGCTCCGTGGCTGAGTGTCGACCCATGAACCAGGAGGTCACAGGTTCGATGCCCTCCCTGGTCAAGGGCACAGGCCCCGGGGTGTTGGGGTCCATCCCCAGTTGGGGGCGTGCAGGAGTCAGCCGACCCATGATTCTCTCTCATCTTCAATGTCTCTTTCTCTCTCTCTCTACCTCTCCTAACCTCTCTGACGTCAGTAAAAATATATACTTTTTAAAAATTCTTCTAGCCAAGTACCCAAAGACACGTGAAAAAGAGTTACTGACCTGCCGAGACCGGTGTGGCTCAGCGGATAGAGCATCGTCGGCCTGCGGACTGAAGGGTCCCAGGTTCGATTCCGGTCGGGGGCATGTATACCTTCCTTGCGGGCACATCTCCACGGTGGGGCGTGCAGGAGGCGGCTGATCGATGTCTCTCTCTCCCATCGAAGTTTCTGACTTTCTATCCCTCTCCCTTCTTCTCTGTAAAAAAAATAAAAATAAATAAAAATAAATAAAGAGTTACTGACCTAACACCCGGCAGGTGTGTCTCAGTGGTTGAGCGTTGACCTAGGAACCAGGAGGTCACGGAGGTCACGGCTCAATTCCCCCATCAGGGCAGATGCCCGGGTGGTGGGCATGTCCATCCCCAGTAAGAGGGGGTGAGCAGGAGGCAGCCGGTCCATGATTCTCTCTCTCCTCATGTATGTTTCTCTCTCTCTCTCTCTCCCTACCTCTCTGACATCAATAAAAATAAATTAAACCAAAAGAAAGAGACTTCTGACTCGAGAGGAAAATATCCAGAGGAGAAGAGCAACCGCGTGGCCGTCACTTGAGAAAACTCGGAATCAATATGCAGACGCGCGCGCGGCCATTAGCATAGATCCTTATCTGGCGGCAGCTGCCGCCTACCTGCATACAAATCTCAGGGCGCCCGGCTGGATTTTAAAACTAGGTTGTTGTGGTTTCGTAACCAGGCGAACGGGGGGAAGCAGAGTGGAAATTCAAGGCCAAGTGTGTCTCCGATACGGAGAGGGATTTAAAAAAAAAAAAAAAAAAAAAAGCAGAGCGGTGATGAAATACAGCCGAAGGCTGAATCCAAGTTGGGGTGGAGATTTGTGGGGGAGGGGAGGGGAGAAGAGGGAGATGAGGAGGAGGAAGGGGAAGGGAAGAAACAATTTTGAAAAGACAAACAATTCTCGGGATTCACATCACCAGCAATTTACTTTTTCAAAATTGTTTTTGTAGCCGAGACCGGTGTGGCTCAGTGGATAGAGCGTCGGCCTGCGGACCGGAAGGGTCCCAGGTTCCGTTCCGGTCAAGGGCATGGACCTTGGTGGCGGGCACATCCCCAGTGGGGGGCGTGCAGGAGGTGGCTGATGGATGTCTCTCTCATCGATGTTTCTAACTTTCTATCCCTCTCCCTTCCTCTCTGTGAAAAATCAATAAAATATAAAAATAAGTAAATAAATAAATGAATTTTAAAAAGAAAGGTCCATTCCCTCATTAAAAAAATAAATAAAATTGTTTTTATTGATTGCAGAGAGGAAGGGAGAGGAAAGAGAGAGAGAGAGAGAGAGAGAGAGAGAGAAGCATCAAGGATGAGAGAGAATCATGGGGATCAGCTGCTTCCTGCACGCCCACTACTGGGGATTGAGCCTGCAACCTGAGGCTGCCTGCCCTGCCTGGGAATCGAACCCGTGACCTCCTGGCTCATAGGTCAATGCTCCACCACTGAGCCACGCGGGCAGGCAGGGCTGTTGCTACAACATCAAAGCCTCAGGGGTCACAGTGGGGGGTCAGAGTCACGGTGGTCTCCTCCGGAAGTGCCCGCTGATAGTAGGGACTTGCAGTGGAGCTTCGTGGGAAAGAAGTCTTTCCTCCCACAATCCCTTTCCCAGATGTGACCTTCTGAGCAGTTGGGAGTCTCTGGGAAGGTTTGATGGGGCAGGTGTCAGGGTGTGTGACTAGCAGCCCTGTTTGCGGGAAAGACAGGGGAATCCGTTTAGACACCCATCTCTCCCATTTGGGGGCCAATATTTAAGCTCCAGACTTAAGTTCCCAAGATTCATTCGTCCCAAGGGAATTTGCCCTTGGGGCACAGCCACGGTGGGGGTGCTGGGGTTCTTGCCCCAGCCTTTAACAAAGCGTTCAGCCATCTGGAGGAAGGAACTGGAAACTACCCCTTGTCTAAAGGACCCCGGGCTATTTATTAACACAATTTGTCCTAAGGCAAGGTGGAGACAATACACTTCAAAGGGCAGGGTTTACAGATTGGGGAATAGCCCACAGCTGTTCCCGTGTTTGGCCAACAGGAGGCAGTAACGTGCAGATTTAAGATGCTCCGAGCTGTCTGGGAGTAAACAATCCTCTTCAGGTTTGGGGGAGATGCTTTTTTTTTACAACAGACAATTACATATGACTCAGCCCTGGTTGAGCCCAAGTCCCATCCACCTTCTGATGACACTCTTGTAATTATGAACTGGTTCCTGGCAGTGGAGGGCTTCATATCCCCCTGACCCTCAATAATTAGAAACATCCGTGTTAAAAAGCAGGAGAGCATGGCGTGGCGTGGTTCAGTGGTTGAGCCTCAACCCCACGAACCTGCAGGTCCACACAGTTCAATTCCTGGTCAGGGCCCCCATAGGGGGCTTGATCCCCAGTAGGGGGCGTGCAGGAGGCAGCCGATCCATGATTCTCTCTCATCCCAGACGTGTTTCTCTCTCTCTCTTTGCTCTCTGAAACCAAATAAAAAATATGTTTTTTAAAAAGAGAAGTGGCCGTTGAAATGACACATGGACTGCACATGTTGAACTTTCTTTCCTTAAAACGAAAGGAAAACGACAGTAGGAGGAATAAATATATTCTTTAAGATCAATAAACACCTTTAAAAAAACAACAACAGCCGACACCGGTTTGGCGCAGTGAATGGAGTGTCGGCTTGCGGACTGAAAGGTCCCGGGGTTCGATTCCGCTCAAGGGCATGTACCTTGGTGGCGGGCACATCCCCAGTAGGAGGTGTGCAGGAGGTGGCTGATCGACGTCTCTCTCTCATCGATGTTTGTAACTCTTTATCCCTCTTCCTTCCTCTCTGTAAAAAAAAAAAAAAATCAATAAAATATATTAAACATAAATAAATGAATAAAATAAAAAACAACAATTGAATTAAAAATGAAATAAAAAATAAAAAAAACTAGCCGAGACCCGTTTGGCTCAGCGGACAGAGCGTCGGCCTGCGGACTGAAAGGTCCCGGATTCGATTCCCAATCGGAGGTGTGTACCTTGCTTGCGGGCACACATCTCCAGTGTGGGGCGTGCAGGAGGCGGCTGATTGATGTCTCTCTCTCATCAATGTTGCTGACTTTCTATCCCTCTCCCTTCCTCTCTGTGAAAAATCAATAAAATATATATTTAAAAAATATATATATATATAATAAATAAATAAAAATTAAATAAAAAATAAAACAAATTAAGTTGGGTGGCGGCGTTTGAAAGGAGGACACAAGTTCTGGAGGGGGGTGTGTGGCTTTATTTACCTGTAGCTTCTGTCTTGAGAGAAAAGGGGTTCATTTGGGGGACGACCCCAAAACGACTTGGCTTGACTCCAAGAAGCCAGGCCTAAGGAGAGAGAACACCCCGGGCCCCAGGTGGGTGCCCTGGCCCCAGGGGAGCGGTATCTGCATGCTGATCCGGTGGCAGAAGAGACTCCTCAGGAGCGAGGAATCTGCCTTTAAAAATGCACGTCTTCCCCCGCAAACTGCTTTGAAGGAGATCTCGGAGCTGGTTGCATGCTGAGCTAATGACTCCAATCTGCCCCTGAGTGGCCGCAATTTCTTGATAAAGACCAAGGTGTCGGCCTCTCTTAATGGCTGGGGAGGGGAAGGGGGGGGAACCCGCATGGCTGGGACTGTTGATCTTAGAGAGAAAGGGAGAGGGAGAGAGACAGAGAGAAACATCTATGATGAGAGAGAATCACGGACCGGCTGCCTCCTGCAAGCCCTCTACTGGGGACGGAGCCTGCAACCCGGGCCTGTGCCCTTGACCGGGAATGGAACCTGGGACCTTTTGGTCTGCAGGCCGATGCTCGATCCACTCCAGCCAGGGCTAAAAAAAATAATAATAATTTAAAAAAGATTCCAGCTGAAACCGGTTTGGCTCCGTGGAGAGAGAGCGTCGGCCTGCGGACTGAAGGGTCCCGGGTTCGATTCCGGTCAAGGGCATGTACCTTGGTTGAGGGCACAACCCCAGTGAGGGGCGTCCAGGAAGCAGCTGATCGATGTCTCTCTCTCTCATCAATGTTTCTAACTCTATCCCTCTCCCTTCCTCTCTGTAAAAAAAAAAAAATCAATAAAATATATTTTATCAACAAAAACAAAAAAGATTCCAGTGGAGCCCTGACCGGTGTGGCTCCGTGGACAGAGCGTCGTCGGCCTGCAGACGGAAGGGTCCCAGTTTCTATTCCCATCAAGGGCATGGACCTTGGCTGTGGTGGGCACATCCTGAGTAGGAGGTGTGCAGGAGGAGGCGGCTGATGGACGATGTTTCTCTCCCATCGATGTTTCTACCTCTCTCTCCCTCTCCCTTCCTCCCTGTAAAAAAAAAAAAAAATCAATGAAATATATCTTAAAAAAGGAAAGATTGCCGTTGGAGCACACTGGTCAGCCTGGCCGGGCCCCCTGCCCCCTGAAATTTCCACAGAAGACACCACCCACCCCGAGCAGGTGCCGCGGTTTCGCCAGCTCGAACCCTGGGCGCCTCCGCCATGCCCCTGACTCCACGGGCGCCCGGTGGTGCCTGCAGAGCAGGTGACCTCGGGGAACCGGCCCTTCTGCCTCGCAGGGCGGGGCACGTGGACGTGCAAGAGCCCACGGCAACCCAGAGGGCGGCTCCATTAGCGTGTGGGCGAGGCCTGCCTCGGAGTATCTGTCCCAGCGGCCTCCGCTCCTCCTTTTAAAATGCACACACCGAGCCGAAACCGGTGTGGCTCAGTGGATAGAGCGTCGGTCGGCCTGCGGACGGAAGGGTCCCGGGTTGGATTCCGGTCAAGGGCATGGACCTTGGTGGCGGGCACATCCTCAGTAGGGGGGGCGTGCAGGAGGCGGCTGATGGATGTCTCTCTCTCTCATCGGTGTTTCTAACTCTCTGTCTCTCTCCCTTCCTCTCTGTAAAAAAAATCAATAAAGTATATTTTAAAAAGATAAAAATAAATAAAATACACACCGAGTGGCCAGGGTTATGGTGATCTCTGAATGCATAGGAACCTGGCTACTCAGTGTGTGTGTGTGTGTGTGTGTGTGTGTGTGTGTGTGTATTAGAGGCCCGGTGCATGAATTGGTGCATGGGTGCAATCCGGCCAGGGGGAGGGGACATGGGCGGTTGGCCCGCCTGCCTGCCTGCTGGTTGAACTCCTGGTTGAGGAGACAATTTGCATATTAACCTTTTATTATATAGGATATACACACACGGAGTGGCCAGGTGATTACGCGCTCGGAGATCATCACCACCTGGCCACTCCGTGTATAATTTGTCTTGATCTCAGAGAGGAAGGGAGAGGGAGAGAGATAGAAACCTCAAGGATGACAGAGAATCACGGATCGGCTGCCTCCTGCACACCCCACACTGGGGATGTGCCCGCCACCAAGGTACATGCCCTTGACAGGAATCGAACCTGGGACCCTTCAGTCTACAGATTGATGCTCTATCTCCTGAGCCACACCGGTTAGGGCGTGTTTGCTTTTACTGTCCTACGGACCCACAGCCCATGGGCCAAATTTGGCCCCCTGTGTATTTTTTTTGCAAATAAAGTTTTATTAGGACCCAGCCAGTGTGGCTCAGTGGCTGAGTGTTGAGCTACGAACCAAGAGGTCACTGTTCGATTCCTGCTCAGGGCACATCCCCAGTGTGTGCCCAGTAGGGGGTGTGCAGGAGGCAGCTGGTCCGTGACTCTCCCATTGCTGATGTTTCTCTCTCTCTCTCTCCCTCTTTCTTCCTCTCTGACATCAATAAAATATATATATACATTTTTTAAAAAAGAAAAAAAGGAATAAAGTTTTCCTCGGAAACACGGCGACGTGCCTGGTCTGTGCCGGCTGGCGCGCTAACACCACTCGGCAGAGGGGAGTGGTTACAGGCGGAGATCTCGCAAAACTTACAATAGTTGCCCTTGACCCCTGTCCCGAGGCATTTCGGAGAGGGGGAGGCGGGGAGAGGAGAGGTCGCAGGGGCCCAGGTCCTGGGAAGGAAGGAAGAAAGGGAAACAGAGACGATGCTGGAGGGGAAACGGAGGCCTTTCAATTAGGAGGTGGTCGGTCCCCTTGGGGGAGGGAGAGAGAGAGAAAAAAAGAGAGAGAGGGGGAGGGGGTCAGGGAGAGGGCTCGGTGGGCGGCGACTTCGACTTCATTCCTCCCTAAGCCGGGACGGAGGCTCGGGTGCGAAGTCCGGGGATTGCCCAGAGGTTTCGAGGCGTCGCCACCTATGGCTCTGCGACCTCTGACTCACTCCTCAGCCACGAGCAGCTCACACACAGGACAGGGGGGTCAGTCTTCCTGCTGCTGGTGGGGACCCCCACACACACCTCGCTCCTTGGCAGGCGGGTGCCGTCCCTCACACAGACCCTCGCTCCACCGGGAGACGAGAGACACACGGACCGTCTTTCCCACGCGCCGGGGTTCGAGGCAGGACCGGCGCTGGCCTGGTCAGCACCCTGCCTTGGGGGCCCAGGACCCAGGGGCGGGGACCTCGGGTCCTGGGGTGCATTCGTCTGGAGCTGGGATCTTTTTTCTTTAAAAAAAAAATATATGTTATTGATTTTTTCACAGAGAGGAAGGGAGAGGGATAGAGAGTTAGACACATGGATGAGAGAGAGAGACATCCATCAGCCGCCTCCTGCACGCCCCCCACTGGGGATGTGCCCGCTACCAAGGTATATGCCCTTGACCGGAATCGAACCTGGGACCCTTCCGTCAGCAGGCCGAAGCTCTATCCACTGAGCCACACCGGTTTCAGCTTTTTTTTTTTTTTAATATATTTGTGTTGATCTCAGAGAGGAAGGGAGAAGGAGAGAGAAACACACACATCCATGAGGAGAGGGAATCAGGGACCGGCCGCCTCCTGCACGCCCCCCGCTGGGGACGGAGCCCGCATCCCGGGCCTGGGCCCTGACCCGGAATCGAACCCTGACCGCCTGGTTCACAGCTGTCCGACACTCAAGCGCTGAGCCACGCCGGCCGGGCCTGGTGTTTGTTACCATCGGGGATCCCTGTGCGGTGTGACCCCCCACCCCCACCCCAAGCAGCCCCGGCACATGGCAGAGAGGCCGGGCGTTTGGCTGCCGTGGAAGGCAGACAGCAAAGGAGGGGAGCATCCCACCCGCCCCCC
>PVJN01029665.1:0-26239 GCA_004026805.1 Lasiurus borealis
GGGGGTGGGGGTCGGCCATCGGTGTTGGAGGGTAAAGGTGCCAGAGCTCCTCCCGGGAGCCAGTCCCCTCGTCATAGCCTGAGGCCTGCACGGCGCACGTGGCTTCTGAGAAAGAAGCTTGTCGTTTGGGATCCAGTATCTTTCGATCTGGGGGTTCTCTCCAAACCACTGGCTCCCACCGTCTCCCCCGTTCCTGCCAGCTGCCCTCAACCCAGCGCGGCCACCGAGCGGCTGTGCAGCCTCGGGAAGCTGCTCCATCGGTGCCTCGTTTTCCCCAAGGAGGAAGTGGGGGTCATCGTTGACAGACCTCTCTTTCCTGTCCCATGCCCTCCCCCGTCCGCCTCTGCAGGCCTCCGCACGCAGTCACACCGCGATGACAATGGCAAAGGTTAAAGAGAAAGAGGAAAATCTTAAAAGCTGCCAGAGAAAGAGCGTTACCGATGAGGAAGCTCCCACAGACTGTCAGCCGATTTCTCAATGGAAACATTTCAGGCCACAAGAAATGAGCATGAAATATTCAAGTGATGAAAAACAAGCACCTACAACCAAGACCACTTTACCCAGCGAGGCTGTTACTTAACATTGGAGGCGCTTCCCAGAGGAGAGAAAGCTAAGGGAGTTAGCACCAAACCAGTATTACAAGAAGTGTTAACGAGCCAGGGAGGAGGCGGAGGAGGAGGAGGAGGAGGAGGAGGAGAGGAACATAGTTAAAATAATAAAATGGCAATAAATATGTACCTGCCAACAATCACTTTAAATCTAAATGGCTTAACGGCTCCAACCAAAAGATATAGGGTGGCTGAATGGATGAGGAACCACGTGTATGTTGTCTACAAGAGACCCACATCAAAAAAAAAAAAAGATACACATAGACTACAAGTGAAGGGACGGGAAAATGGAAAGAAAAAAAAAGCTGGGGTAGCAATACTTATATTTGACAAAATAATAGACTTTAAAACAAAGGCTAGAGTCAGAGACAAAGGGCACTACATGATGATAAAGGGAGCGACCTACCAAGAGGATCTGACCCTTGTAGACATGTATGCACCGAATACAGGAGCACCTAAGTATGCAAGCCAATCTTGATGGGCACACGGGGAGAGATTGACAGTAATGCAATCTCAGAGGATTTTAACATCAGTGGATGGATCTTCCAGGCAGAAAAGCCACAGGTAGCCTTAAATGACACGTTAGATCAGATGGGTTTAATTTATGTCTTCAGAGCGTTTCACCCCCGAACACAGAATATACCTTCTTTTTAAGGACACTGGGAACATTTTCTAGGATTGAGCACCTATTAGAATACAAAAAATAATCTCAATAGATTTCAGAATATTGAAATCATATCAAGCATCTTCTCTGACCATAATGGTATGCAACTAGAAATCAATTATAACAACAACAACAAAAAACAAAACAAACACACACACACACACACCAAAAAAAAAACTCTGAAAAACACACAAAGACATGGAGGCTTAAGTAACATTTTACTAAACAATGAATGGGTAACAATGAGACCAATACCCTGAAACAAAAATGAAAAAATGAGAACAATCCCAAATCTATGGGACACAGTGAAAGCAACCCTAAGAGGGAATTTTATATATATATATATATATATATATATATATATATATAAAACGCATATTTTATTGACTTCAGAGAGGGAGAGGGAGAGGGAGACAGAAACATCAATGATGAGAAACATTGATTGGCTGCTCCTGCACGCCCCCCACTGAGGAATCAAGCGTGGGACCTGGGCATGTGCTCTGACCAGGAATTGAACCCGCAACCCTTCAGTCTGTAGGCCAATGCTCTGTCCACTAAGCAAAACCACCTGGGGTATCAGAAGGAAATTCATAGCATTGCAGGCTTTCCTCAAGAAACAAGAAAAATCTCAAATAAATACTCTAACTTTCCATTCACAGGAACTGGTGAGACAACAATAAACAAAGCCCACAGTGAATAGAAGGAAGGAAATAATAAAGATAAGAGCAGAAATAATCAAAATAGAATCTAAAAAAAAAATACAAAAGATCAATGAAAGCAAGAGCTGGTTTTGAAAAGATAAACAAGATTGACTAACCTTTAACTAGAATCATCAATATAAAAAGAGAGAGGCCCCAAATAAATAAAATCAGAAATGAAAGCAGAAAAGAAACAATTGGTACCAAAGATATACAAAGGATTGTAAGAAAATATGAACAGCTATATGTCAATAAATTAGATAATGTGGACAAAACAGATAAATTCTTAGAAACATACAGTCTTCCAAACAGAATCAGGAAGAATCAGAGAAACTGAGTAGACAAATGACAACTAATGAAATTGAAGCAGTGACTTAAAACTTCCCAACAAACAAAGGTCCTAGACTGCAAGGCCTCCGAGGTGATTTTTACCAAACATTTGAAAAAGAACGGACACCTATCCTTCTCAAACTATTCCAAAACATTCCAAGACTCTTGAGCTCATTTTACAAGACTGGCATTATCCCAAAACCAGATAAAGGCACTGCAAAGAAAAAAAATTATAGGCTAATATCCCTGATGAACATAGATGCTAAAATCCTCTACAGAATATTAGCAAACTAATACATTAAAAGAGATCATATACCATGATCAAGTGGGATTTATTCCAAGGATGCAAGGTTGGTACAATATCTACAAATCAATGGACATGATAAACTACACGAACAAAATGCAGGATAAAAACCACATGATCATGATTATATCAAGAGATGCAGAAAAAAGCATTTGATAAAATCCAGCACCTATTCATGATAAAAACTCTCAGCAAAGTGGAGATGAAGAGGACATACCTCAACATCATAAAGACCATATCCACATCCAACATCATGCTCAGTGGACAAAACCTACAGTGCTTCCCTTAAGATCTGAAACAAAACAGGGTTGCCCACTTTCACCACTCTTACTCAACGTAGTACTGGAAGTCCTAGCCACAGCGACCAGACAAGAAGAAGAAATAAAAGTCACCCAAGTTGGAAAGGAAGAAGTAACACTGTCATTATTTATAGGTGATATGAGACTGTATATAGAGAACCCTAAAGATCCCAGCAAAAGACGAATAGAACTGATAAATGAATTCAGGAAAGTCACAGGATACAGAATAGATATCCAGAAATCAGTTGCATTTTTATATACTAACGAGAGGCCCAGTGCACAAAAGTTGTGCACTCAGGGTGGGGGTTCCCTCAGCCCAGCCTGCACCCTCTCACAATCCGGAAGCCCTTGGGGATGTCTGACTTACGACCCCTGGGGGAGGCGGGCCTAAGCTAGCAGTCATGAGCCCGGCTCAGGGCTTCTGGCTGAGCGGCACTCCCCCTGTGGGAGTGCACTGACCAGTTCGCCCATGATGGTCAGTGTGCGTCATAGTAACCGGTCATTCTACCGTTGGGTCAATTTGCATATTTTCCTTTTATTATATAGGATAATGAACTATCAGGAAGAGAAACTAGTCCTAGCCAGTTTGGCTCAGGTTTGATTCTGGTCAACATGTCCAAGTTGTGGGCTCAAACCCCAGTAGAAGGCATGCAGGAGGCAGCTAATCAATGATTCAGCCAATCAATGAGTCTCTCTCAACATTGATGTTTCTCTCTCTCCCTCTTCCTTTCTCTCTGAAATAAATAAAAATATATTTTTTAAAAAAAGAAAGGAAAACAACACAATCACAATTGCTTCAAAAAGAATAAAATACCTACGAATAAGTTTAACCGAAGATGTGAAAGACTTGTGCTCAGAAAATAATAAGACACTGAGGAAAGAAATTAAAGAAGGAAATAAGTGGAAGCATATATTATGTTCATGGGTAGGAAGAATTAAGCTTGACAAAAGCCCAAACCAATCTATAGATTCAATGCAATTCCTATCAAGATAACAATGGCATATTTCACAGAACTAGAACAAATATTCCTAAAATTTACATGGAATAATCAAAGACTCAGACTAGCCTCAGTGATCTTGAGAAAGAAGAACAAAGTTGGAGGAATCATGCTATCTGATATCAAACTATACTACTCGGTATCGTAATCAAAATAGCATGGGGCTGGCATAAAAACAGTCACATAGGTCAATGGAACAGAATAGAGAGCCCAGAAATAAACTCACACCTCTATAGTCAATTAATGTTTGACAAAGCAGGCAAAAACATACAATGGGGTAAAGATAATCTATTCAATGAATGGGTTGGAGAAAATTGGACACTATGTGCAAAAAAAAAAAAATTAAACTAGAATATACCTTCTTACACCATACATAAGAATAAACTCACAATGGATTAAAGACTTAAATGTTATGCTCAAAACCGTAAAACTCCTAGAAAAAAACACAAGCAGTAAAATCTTGGACATTGCTTGTAATGATATATTTTTTATGATATAGCTCCTTGGTCAAGGGAAACAAAAGAAAAAAATAAGCAAATGGGACTACATCAAACTAAAAAGCTTTTCACACAGCAAAGGAAACCATCAACAAAATGAAAAGACAACCCACTGAATGGGAGAACATATTCACCAATGATGTAGCTTATAGGGGGGTTAGTATCCAAAATTTATAAAGAAGTTATAAAACAACACCAAAAAAACAAACAAGCCAATGACCTTAGCGATTCCACTTCTGGGTGTGTAGCTGAAGAAACCTGACACACCAGTTTTGAAGAATATATGCAGCCCTCTGTTTATCACAGCATTATTTACAACCAGAGGCCCGGTGCATGAAATTTGTGCACTGGGGTGGGGGTGTCCCTCAGCCCAGGCTGCATCCTCTCCAATCTGGGACCCTTTAGGGGATGTCCAACTGCCGGTTTAGGCCTGATCTCACCAAGCAGTCAGACATCCCTCTCACAATCCGGGACTGCTGGCTCCCAACAGCTCGCCTGCCTGCCTGCCTGCCTGCCTGATTGCCCCTGACCGCTTCTGTCTGCCAGCCTGATCACCCCCTAAACACTGCCCTGCCAGCCTGATCAACATCTAACTCAGCGGTTCTCAACCTGTGGGTCGAGACCCCCTTTGGAACCAACACACTGCTCCTCAGTATAGCAAAATGTAGCCATGTAGTTTACTGTTGTCATATGAAGACTGTTGCCCATGCTACACCATGATTCAAGACAACATTTCATTTATTTGTAATTAGAAATAAATATTTCACAATATATAATTACGTGTTGTTTTTGTGATTAATCCCTATGCTTTAATGATGTTCAATTTGTAACAATGAAAATACATCCTGCCTATCAGATATTTACATTGCAGTTCACAACAGTAGCAAGATGACAGCTATGAAGTAGCCACGGAAATCATTTTATGGTTGGGGGTCACCACCCCATGAGGAGCTGTCTTAAAGGGTCGCGGCCTTAGGAAGGTTGGGAACCGCTGCTCTAACTGCTCCCCTGCCAGCCCACTGAGCCAAGCCGGCTGGGGCTGAAATCCATATTTTTAACTAGAATCCAAGAGCCCTCGGCCTGCAGGCAGGCGGCTGCGGCTTCCAGGGCCTTGTTGGTTGCCCTGGGTTCCAGGCGCTTCCAAGCAGGACTGACCTTCTCACCTGCATCGCATCCACTGGAGATGTTTCTCTCTCTCTCTCCTTCTCCTTTCCTTTCTGGAGTCAATAAAGAAATATATATATATTATTTTTTTTTAAAGAAAAAGAAAAAAACAAATATGGATTGCATCCTTGTGACGGGAACCCAATTACCTGGTAAAACCTGGGTGATTTCTCCCACACGACACGGCACGAACCCGGCTCCTGGCAGCGACACGGACTAGCGGGTCACGCGCAGTGGGAAGGAGCGGCGCCAGAGGGCTCGGCTGTGGACGGGAGCGGGCGCCTGGCCGGAGCCGGTCCAGCAGAGCACGCAGGCCCGGCGCACCCAGGGCAGGTAGAAGGGGCTGCCCGAAGGCCCTTTCCTCCGTCTCCCGGAAGATGGGGCCGGGCGGGGATGTTTCGAGAAGCCCTGCACGGCAGACACGGCCACTGAGTGAGGATGGGGTGTCTGGGCCGAGAAAGGTGCCCTCTCGGACCTCCTCCACCGGACTCGGCCCCGCGGGTCCAGGGGTGGCATCGCTCCAGTTCCTGGGGCCTTTCGGGAGCCTCCGGAGGTTGGGTTTCCGGCTGTGGATAGAGCCGCGGCGACCGGAGACACGCCTGATGCTTCCGAGAGCAGTGATGGTGCCAGACAGTGAAGGGACGGGACCCTCCCCGCTGGCCTGGCTCCTCCGGGATCTGTCAGCGCCCACCTGGCCGCCTCTGTTGGGAAGGGTGGGCAGGAGGCCAGTTTTCTTGACAGTTTAGGTCCTTCATCCTTTAAAAAAAAATATATATATATATTATTGATTTCAAAGAGGAAGAGAAAGGGAGCAAGAGGTAAAAACATCCATGATGGGAGAGAATCCTTGATGGACTGGCTCCTGCACGCCCCATCCCGGGGATCCAGCCCGCCATCCAGGCCTGTGCCCCAACCGGGAATCGAACCACCACCTCCTGGTTCATAGGTCAACACTCAACTACTGAGCCATGCCAGCTGGACACAGAACCCTCATCTTTTAGAAAAAAAAAAAAACAACGGAAAGAAATGGCAAGTAGGGTTGAAAGTCAAGGATGGGAATGGGGCGGGGGCGGGGGGGAGTGGGGACGGGAAGAGGCCCCTGCCTTTCCCACTCAGGGTCGCGTGGCTATTTTTGGTCGGAGAGCGGGCGGGGGAGACTTTGGAGCGAAGGTCGACATGCGGATACAATGAGTGGATTCACCTTTCATCCGAGCGATGAAGAGCGGCTCCCGCGGCCGCTGACGCGCGGGCCAGACTCCCAAGGCCGCCCCACACTCACGTCTGTGTTTGCCTTGGGTCTGGAGAGCGCGGGGGCCGGGACAGGGGAGGGGGGCGGGGACACACACGCTCGGGCCTTAATAGAAAGATCAAGTCTCACCGACAATTCTCAGGGGGAAAGGGAGGAGGGAGGTGCAGGGAGAGACTGGACAAAAATCACACACCTGTGGATGAGGTCAACGGGAGGGCGGTGAGGGCAGAGGGAAGGGTGGGAGCCGGGTGGAGGAGAGCTATGGAGGGGAAAAAAGAGAAACAAATGTAATAATCTGAATAATAAAGATTAATTAAGGAAATAAAGGAAGAAAGGAAGGAAGGAAGGAAGGAAGGAAGGAAGGAAGGAAGGAAGGAAGGAAGGAAGGAAGGAAAGAAGGGAGGGAGAGAGAGAGAAAGGAAGGAAGGAAGGAAGGAAGGAAGGAAGGAAGGAAGGAAGGAAGAAAGATATATCAAGTCTCGGCCATTTTCCATCAAGTCTGAGACCTCCTCGCCGTTGTCCTGGTCACCCGTCCGGGCAGGTGTGAATAGATTGGGGGCAGACAGGGGTACCACCGTGCCGAGGCCGGCAGCCTGCTGGCCCCCCCTTTCCGTGCCGCAGGGCCTTTCGGCGGGTGGAGGAAGTGACCCCAGAGCAGCCAGAGGGGTGAGAAGTGGGCGAGGGAGATGAGACGTGAACAAACACAGCCAGAGGCCAGTGAGCCAGGGCCCAGCGGTGCCTGCACCCCGTCCCCCGAGCGGGTGGCTCTGTGCCTCCCTGCAGGACAGAAGAGACGGGTGTGTTCCGCACGCCGCTCCGCCTGCCGCTCGCTGCCCGCCCGCGGGGCCGTCTCTGAGCGCAGCGCCCGCTGCCGTGGGGGCGTCCGGGGCCGCCTTCTCACAGGGCCGCGTCTCCCTTCTCCCCGAGCAGCCAGGGCTTGGTGTTCCGTTAGGGCTGGATGAAGGAATGAATGAATGAATGGATGAAGGAATGAATGAAAAATGAATGAAGGAAGGAAGGAAGAATGAGTGAATGAGCAGGTGAACAAATAAAGGAACACCAGTGGCTAAGAGAACTCTCTTCCCTTCATCCGCAGGCCGAGGGGCCAGCTGGGGAGAGGAGAGGCCAGGGCCCCTGTGCAGGCTCAGCGCTGTCACCCAGTGTCCATGCTCAGCGTCCAGCATGGCCACCGGGAGCGTGGACCCTGTGTCTCTGTGTCTGTGCGTGTCTGTGCATGTCTGTGTGTATATGTGTATCTGTGTGTATGTGTGTCTGTATGTATCTGTGTATATGTGTCTGTGTGTATATGTGTGTCTGTGTGTGTCTGTATGTGTCTCTGTGTGTGTATATGTGTGTGTCTGTTTGCATATGTGTGCCTGTGTGTATGCATGTGTGTCTGTATGTGTCTCTCTGTGTGTCTGTATGTTTCTGTGTGTGTCTGTGTGTGTATATGTCATCCACCCTTTGTCAGAAGTGTGTGGGGCACTTCCAGCCTGTTGTCCACTCCTCACAGCCGCACAGTCGGTAGGTCATCTTCCCCGGGTCTGAACCGTTCCCCGCTGTGTGCCCGTGGCCAGGCTACCAAACGTCTCTGAGCCTGCATTCCCCAGCGGTAAGAGGGGGACTAGCCGTGCCTTCCTCAGAGGGGCTCTGGATCAGAGGCCAGGGAAGGGCACGTGGAAAGCATACGCTGGGGTTGGTTTTATGACTGAGCTGGGCGCCCGGGGGGCAGAGACATGGCTGTCCCTCCAGGGGCTTTGGGGGTCCACAGCCACGCTCCCCTCTCAGCCTCTCAGCAGGCCCGCCCTCAGCGCAGGCGCTGTGTGTCCGCGGCCTCGTCTCCGGCCGGCCTGGACCTGCGGGGCCACACGCACAGCCCGGGGGCCGCTGGCGGCCGCTGCTGCCTCTGGGTCCCGCCTGTCCGGGCGCCCAGACACCCCTCTTCCTGTCGCCGAGGCTTCTCCTCCGGCTGCCCTGTCCTGGCACCGCACAGCGTGGCCCGGAGCACGGACACCAGGCAGCCGGCTTCTGCTGCCCTCCCCCCAGACCTCTCAGGCCGTGTGTCTGCGTGCGTGTGTCTGTGTGTCTATCTGTGTGTTTCTGTGTGCGTCTCTGTGTGTGTCTCTGTGTGTCTCTGTGTGTATGTGTGTGTGTATGTGTGTGTCTGTCTCTCTGTGTCTGTGTGTGTCTGTGTGTGTCTCTCTGTGTCTGTGTCTCTGTGTGTGCCTGTGTGTGCTGTGTGTGTGTATGTATCTGTGCGTATCTGTGTGTGTGTCTGTGTATCTGTGTATGTATCTCTGTGTGTGTCTCTCTGTGTGTGCGTCTGTGTGTCTCTGTGTGTGTGTCTATGTGTATCTCTGTGTGTCTGTGTGTGTGTCTGTATCTGTGTGTATATGTGTCTCTGTGTGTGTCTGTATCTGTGTATGTGTCTCTCTGTGTGTATCTGTATATGTCTGTATGTGTCTCTCTGTGTATCTGTGTGTGTGTGTGTCTCTGTGTGTGTGTGTCTATATGTGTCTCTCTGTGTGTCTCTGTGTGTGTATGTCTGTGTGTCTGTGTGCATGTATGTCTGTATGTGTCTGTGTGTGTCTGTGTATCTGTGTGTATCTGTGTGTGTGTGTATGTCTGTGTGTCTGTGTGCATCGGTGTGTATGTCTGTATGTGTCTGTGTGTGTCTGTGTGTGTGTATCTGTGTGTATCTGTCTGTGTGTGTGTGTAGATGGGGCAGAATGGAGGTCTGAGAGGCAGAGGGGACGGCGTCCTGAAAGGCATCCCGAAGGGGCAAAGGAGGACACGGGGTGGGAGGCGGGGGAGGAGGAGAGGGCGCGGGGGCAGGCGGGGTGAGCGCCTCCCGCAGGCCTGGCCGCCGCTCCCCGAGGCACGCGGCCGGGTCAGTGTTTGTGCAGCGGGTCGAGCTGACTTGTATCAACAGAGAGCGGGCACGCGCCTGAAGTTTCCACGCTCGCCCTGCGGCCCGGCTCCGCGGGGCCCCGGAACGCAGCCCCCGCGGCCCCGGCACCAGATCAGGCCACCTGCCCCGCCGGGACGCCGCTCCGCCCGCACACTCCTGCCAGACCTGCCCCCCGCCCGCCCGCACGGAGCCAGGGCTGGGAAGCCGCAGCGGCCAGGACTCGGGCAGGGGAGGGGGCGGGAGGCATGGAAGGTTTCCTTCAGGCCATGGCGTGGGTGGGGGGGGGCTGATGTTGGGGGGTAGGGTGGGGGCAGGGGAGGAAAAAGGAGGCCTTCACTGTGAGTTGAGGTTCCCGGGGACAGTCAGGTGAGAGTGCGGGGGATTGTCCACAGGGACGGGTGGTTGGAAAGGGAATAGTCGATGGAAAGTTCCAGAAGGGAAGCCTGGGGCAGGGGCAGGTGACTGAGCCAGGGTCCATTACGAGGGGCAGAGGCAGAGGCGGGCAGGTCGCACGGGCCAGCGTCGGGTCACGGGGGAGGCAATGAATTGTCCTGATGGAGCAGCCATGACTGCAGGAGGCTGAGCCGTGATGAGGGCCGGAGGAGTGGCGGCAGCCCCCGGAGGGACAGACGCCTCCTTTACTCAGTCACTCGTTCACTCACTCGTTCACTCACTGCCTGCTTCCCGAGGGCCCCTGTGTCTGGGCAAAGTCTAAGGCAGCAGCCTCGAGACCCAGCAGACACCCCCTGCCCCACTCCCTCCTGCTCTGTGGCCTTACCTTTTGCCGGCGAGGACAGACGCCACCAAGAGAAACGAGCCAACAGCTGTTCGGGGACGTGCCGGGGCGGGGACCGCGGGCCCTCGGGGACCAGCATGGAGGCCGGGGCGGGCGCAGAGGCTCTGGGGCCGCAGGTGGGCCCGGAGAGTGGGGGCGGCAGGGGAGTCACGGGGGGCCCGGCCCGGGAGGCACAGGGAGCCCCACCAGCCGAGCCCCCCGGGGCCTGGGGCGGAGGGGAGCCTTTGGGCAGCATGGGGCGGAGGGAAGGCCTGTGTGGTGTGCGGGTGACAGGGCTCCCCGCTGTGTGTGTGTGTGTGGGGGGGGAGATTAGGGCGGGGCGGGGTGGAAGTGGGGGGGACCCAGCTGCCACAGAGGCCCGGTGGCCGCACCCTGGCTGGTCTCAGGAGGCAGGCCCTCTCCCTGGGGGCTGCCTGCCTGTGGGTGCGAGAGGAAAAGAGGCATCCCCAGAGGGCCCCCCATTTCCGGCCAGAGGACTGAACACCTCGAGACAGTCCCAGTGGCCCGAGGGCGTGGCGGGTTCACGATGCCCGGGGAACCGGCCGGGCTGCGTCCGGGGGGAGACACGGAGGGGGTGTGGAGGAAACAGGGTCGGCGGTCCGAGGGAGGTCCCTGCTGCAGGGGGAATTCAGGGGCTCCCTTCGGGCAGGGCCGAGCAGCCCTGGCGGGAGGAGTGATGGCCGGAAGGACAAAGGCATCCGGAATTCGCTGGGTCCCAGCGGCTGTAGGGCCCAGCTGGACCCCTGGCCTCCGGGGCTGGGCTCCTTGCCTCGCACCCTGTCCAGACACCCGCAGCCGCCGCTCTCGGACCCCCACAGCCTCGTGACCTTCCTGGCCGCGGAGGGAGGGAGCGAGCGAGCGCGGGGAGAAGCGGGGTGCTGATGGCTGCTCCCGGGGGAGTGACGGGAGCCCATGAATTCCCAGCAGCTCGCTCTCCTGAAAGGATGCGTGTGCGTCTCCCCGTCCGGGACCATCCTTCCCCAGCGGGGCCGGGACGCGGCCTGCCACGCGGCTGATGGATGGCCGGGGAGGCGGGGGCGTCTGCGGCCCCTCATCCGTCCCCCGCGCGCCCCCCCGCGCGCCCGCGCCGGCAGGAAATGAAGAACTCACCGTCTCCGTTATCTGCGAGCGTGTCCGCACTTGTAATGGGTTGACTTCAGCAAACCTATTTGGGAGGCTGTTATCTCGGGCCTGCGTTTCGGCGGGGAGCCGGGGGCAGTCTGGGAAAGTAATACGGCGGTTAGAGTACGTTTTTCAATTTTCTGCCCAGCCCGCCGCGCGCCGGAGGGAGGGAGCGCTTGGCGGGAAGGCGCGCGGCGGCTGGGGGGGGCCTGTGGAGCGAGGCGGCCAGCGGGCCCGGGGTGAGGGCCAGGCCCAGCACTGCCGGCCCCTCCGCCATCATCATCATCATCATCATCATCATCATCATCATCACCGGGAGCCCTCGTGGAGCGCTCCCAGGTGCCAGCGCCGTGCCAGGCGTCTTCGTGAGCCGCCTTGTCCGGCCCCCCCAGGGTCCCCGGGAAACAGGCCCTGACCGGGGTGATGGCTGCTGGGCAGTAGCGGTGGCCCGTCCTCTCAGAGAGGCAGCGCGCCGGCCCGAGGACGCACAGCGCGGGACAGCCATGGGCCATCACCGCAGGCCTTGGCACCCCCGGCCAACGATTCAGCTTGGGGAGAAGTGGGTGCCAAGAACGAGGGCTTCATCGGTGACCGCGGGGAGTCCCACCTGCAGGCGAGGCAGCGGAGGTTCGGGATGGCTTCCCAGCGCTCCCTCGGTCCTGCAGCGCCTGAAGGCAGGGTGCGTGGCAGCCTGTGTTTGGGGTGTGGGAAGCCCCGCTCGGGCCTGGAGCGTCTCTGTGACGCCCTTCCGAGGGGCAGGTGCAGGAGGAGGTGGCCGGGCCACCCCCCCCCCACCCCTGGGGCTCTCGCCGCCTGAGCAGCGGCCTGAGGGGAGGTTCAATGCTCGGCCCCAGGAAGTGGGCAGCGTCTGCCCGGCTCCGGGCGGCCCCCCTCTGTGCCACGGACGGACAACACGCGTGGAGAACGTGTCTGATGCAAAAGGCATGCGTCTGGAATCGGCGGAGGAGTGGGTTAAAACACCGGTGGTACGTCTACACCATGGAATACTACACAGCCGTGAAAAAGAAGGAACCCTTACCATTTGCACAGCACGGAGGGACCGGGGGAGCATGATGCTGAGCGAAATGAGTCCGTCAGAGAAAGAGAAATATCACACGATCCCGCTCCTGTGTGGAATCTAGTGAAGCAAACAAACGGGCGATCAAAAACAGACCCAGAGACATAGAGGCACGACCAGACTGCTGAGCCTCAGAGGGAGGCAGGGGAGGGGAGGTGGGGAGAGACCGGCCAGTGACCGTGCATGCATGTATGCAAACCTGGGGGCGCAGGCTATGGGGTGGTGGGGCCTGGGGGCAGGGGAGAGATAGGAGCGGGCTGGGAGGTCAATGGGGGGAAAGGACTTATGTAACACTTTCAATAGTAAAGGTTTTTGAAAGAAAGAATGGAAGGAAGGAAGGAAGGAAGAAGGGAGGGAGGGAGGGAGGAAGGAAGATGGAAAGAAAGAAAGATGGAAAGAAAAACAGAAGGAAGGAAGGAAGGAAAGAAGTGAGGGAGGAAGGAAGGGAGGAAGGAAGATGGAAAGAAAGATGGAAAGAAAAAAGGAAGGAAGGAAGGAAGGAAAAAAGGGAGGGAAGGAGGGAGGAAGGGAGGAAGGAAGGAAGATGGAAAGAAAGAAAGATGGAAAGAAAAAAGGAAGGAAGGAGGGAGGGAGGGAGGGAGGGAGGGAGGGAGGAAGCTGGGGACTGGAGGTGGGTGCGGGCAGTTTGAAGGGGGGTCGGTGGACACAGCCCGGGAGCTGAGCTGCTCCATTGGACTCTCCCCTGAGGATGGTTCCCGGGCCTTCTCCCTGGTTCCTGCGAGTTCCCCTGGGTCAGCTTCAGAGGCCCGTGCCCCGGGGCCAGGCCGGCTCCGCTCTCAACCCCCCTCCCCAGCTGCTCCCCCAGCCCCGCCTGCTCCTGCGCTGTGTTCAGATCCGACCTCTCACTCCCCACCTCCCACAAGACAGACATCAACCTCATCCTGCCCTCGTCCGCCTCTCCACTCGGGGTGGGGGCCTCCACGGGTAGAGTTGGCGGGGGGCGAGGGCCTGTGCACACAGCCGCTGTGTGACCTCTGATGAACCACCTGACAGCTCTGTGCATCCTCGTGACCTGTCTGTAAACTGGGGAGGTGACCCTCATACCACAGCCCTGATATGGGAGGGGAAAGGCACCTCCTTTTTGCAGGCCCCCCTCTCCCGGGCGGAGGGGTGCTGGGCAGGGGAGCTGGCGGCACCCTCCCTGGTCCTGCAGACTCACAGCCTGGGGGCCTGGGGGCCTTAGTGCCACGGGTGCATCCTCTGGGGACCTTTCCTATCAGGTGCCGTCCCTGCTGTCCCCAGGGGGTCAGTGACCTGCAGAGGTCACTCGGCGGGCGAGAGCTAAGCCCCAGACGCCCACCGTTCCCGCCGCCGCCATTGCTGCAGGTGAGTGGGCAGAGGACGTTGTTATTTGCCCAAACAGAGCTGCGGCAGAAGGAAAGGTCTAGAACAGGGAATGAGATCTCCATCGCTTCGTCTTTAAGATTCACTGAACCTTCCCACTTGCAGCAGAAACAGCTTACTTTCAAATTAGTCAGCCAGGGTGTGAGTCATTTCTGTGCGGCTCCTGTGCGGGGAATACTAATGCGAGCCGCCCGGCGGGGGGGTCCCAGCTCCGGGCCTGCGGGGGCCCTGGGGGAGCGGGGCAGGGGCACCTGGGCCCTGAGCACCCCCAGGGGTGCGGCCCCCACCCCACGCACAGGCCTGGGGGGCCTAAGGCAGCACAGGCCTGGTTTGCCCCCCTCCCTGCGGCGCCCCGCAGCCGCCAGCCCGGCCTCGCTGCGGCAGGAGGGCAATGAATCCAGGAGGCAGGGGCGGAGGCGGTGCCCACATAAGTCATGCCCACGCCGAGGAGCGGGGAGCGGCCTGGAGCCAGGCTCACCCCAGAGACCTCGGTTCTGCAGCAAAGGAGGTGGGGCGCCCGCATGACTCAGCCGGAAGCCATTGATTGCATGAGGGGGCAGAGGAGAGAATGGCCCGGCGAACTGCCCCCCGTCCCAGTCCATGGCCTCAGAGGCACCTGTCCACCTGCACGTCCCTCCACATCCCCGTTCCTTCGTTCGCTCATTCACTCCTTCACTCGTCAGGCCTCTCGTTGCTGCTGCTCTGAACGGAACCCATTCAGGCCGGGGCGAGGACAGGGAAGCAGAGAGCTCAGCCCAGCGTGGCTGGGAGGTTCTCGGAGGAGGCAGGCAGGGAAGGCTTCCTGGAGGAGAGGGCAGAAAGCTGAGCCTCAGGAGGGAGGGAGGGAGGGAGCCAGGTAGTGGAGGGGAGAGAGGGGGACGCACAGGCCTGAATGTAGGGGCCACGTGAGGCATTGTGGGTACAGGCGGAGGGGCAGGGCCAGGTCAAGAAGCCAGGGACGGGGGGCTAGGGGTGTCCCCCAAGACTGCTGGGGCCCAGGAGCTGGGTGTGGGCAGAAGCTGGACGGAGGGGAGGTCTCCGCAGCCTGCCCGGGTAGACGCCGAACCCAGGGACACAGACGCTGGAAGCCCTGGCAGGGGCCGTGGCTTCCCAGGGGCCATGGCTGCAGGGCGGTCGGAGGGGGCGGCGGGGAGTGGAGGGGAGGCCCGCTGGAGGCCCAGCTGCTAGGGTGGCTGAGCTCGAAGGGGTGGCCAGGAGGTTGCCAGGTGTTGTCGGGGCTCCAGGCCCGGAGAGGGGGCGATGGAGCCAGGGCTGTGGCTCCCGGGGAGTTCCCGGCGCCTGGCACAGGCCCGGCCCGGTGAGGCCCCAGCACAGCCCTGGGGAGTCTCCCCCCGCGACGGGCACCTGCCGAGAGGGACCCTTCCTCCCTCACGGGGACGCCGCCTCGGAGCGGCCGCCCCATCAGGCCCTGAGCAACCCGGTCCGCGTCCCGTCTCCTCTCCTGCCCTCCCTGCTCAGCCGCCGCCGCTGACGGCTGCCACGGTCCCCGCCCAGGGCTGGGGTCTCCAGGCGGGGAGCAGCGTGCGCCCCCTGAGACCACGCTGGCAGCCCATCGGGGCGGGGCTGCCCACCTGGGCCCCTGCGGACGGGGAGCGCCAGGCCGCTCAGCCCTCAGCCCTCGCTGCCGAACCCTGGCCGCCAAGGTCACGGCTCCCTGTGCTTCCTGCGGCCGATCCACCCCCCACGGGAGCCAACAGGTCCTGCGTGTCCGGCCCGGAGGGAGGGAGGCCCTGAGAGAGAGAGAGCACCCACCGAGCCCCCCTGTGCTCCGCGGCCCAGGGCGGTGGCTGCTCCACGGAGGCAGGAAGACGGAGGCTGGGCTCGGGCCCGGGAGGAGGGAGCGGCCAGCTTGAGGCTCCTGTGTGCCCGAGGAGGATGGCCTCCTGGAAGGGGCTTGCAGACCTGGGGGACGGGGGGGGGGAGGGAAGCGTTGGGAAAGGCAGGTGTCGTTAGCAGGGGGGAGAGAGGGGGTGTCGTGTTGGTGGGGATGCCCAGCACCCCAGAGCAGCGCCCAGACCCCTCCAACTGGCCAGCTCTTCCCCACACCGTGGTTCCCGGCTCCTGCCGCCCCCTCCTCCCCCCACCTGCCTGATGGGGCCGGGGCCGGGAGCGGGGTACGCGGAGGAGGGCAGGGCAGCAGGTGTGGCCCCTCGAGGCTCTGGGAGGGCCCGGAGGGAGCCGAGGACGCCCCGCAAGTCTGAGCACGGACCGCCCGCGGAGCTCCCAGATTTTTCCGCCTCAGAAAAACTGTGTCCTCAGAGCACCGAGCATGAGAGTCAAGTTTGACGAGACCAGCTCGGCGTGACCCGCGCCCGCCGCTGCCCAGCGCCCGGCTCCCGCCTCGGTGCCCACGGCCGCCGCCGGCACGGCCACCGCTGACTCTGCTTCCCGCCTCGTCGCGTGTCATTAGCCGGCTCCGCCTGCGAGTGGGGGAAAAAGTGCGGCCACACACACACACACACACACACACACACGCATGCGCACACACTCATATACATACGTGTGTGCACATGCACACACATACACGCCCATGCACACACATATATGCACAAGCACACACACACACACACACACACGCGCGCATGCACACACACAGGCCCAATCCCCGGGCCCCCCGCTGGAGAGGGCCGCGCCACACGTCCCCCACTGGCTGGGGAGCCCACGCACGTTCTGGGAGGGGCCCTTCCTGCGGCAGCAGCGCGCTGCCCTCCCTCCCTCCCCTCCCGGGGCTGCTGAGCCCCTGACCTTAGCCGGGAAGGTTGAGCCCCGCTTTGGCGGCCTCCAGCCACAGGTGGGGAGGGTGGCGGCAAACCCCTTGCTGTTTCTCGGGGTCGGGGGGTCGGGGGGTCGGGGGATGGGGGGGTGGTTTTCCTGGGAGCACCGTTCCAGGAAGCGGGCGGCCGGGCCAAAGGTCAGGCACACGCCCGCTTCTGCCCGTGGGTTTCCCGCTCCCTTTCGGCGCCGGCGGGGTCACCTCCTGGTGACCGCCGTGGCGCCCGGCTCTGGGGCGCCATCCACAGTGTCCGTTCAGTACAGGTGATCTGACAGGACCCTCCATGGTAGGGAATTAATTCCCTCCCTGACCTGCTTATGTGGACGGAGCAGGGAGCCGGCGGGGGTCCCGAGGTGTCTGCTGGCGAGGCCCGTGCACCCCAACATCGTCCGGCCTCTCCAGCCCGGGGCGGGGGTGCCAGCAGAGCTTCCCTCAGCTTTCCAGCGGCCAGGCTGCCCCCGAGACCCCACCTCCTTTCTAAAAATGCTGCATAGATTGCGCCGGAACCGGTGTGGCTCAGTGGATAGCGCGTTGGCTGGCCTGCGGACTGAAAGGTCCCCGGTTCTATTCCGGTTAAGGGCATGCACCTTGACCAGGAGGCACATCCCCAGTGGGGGGCGTGCAGGAGGCGGCTGATGGATGTTTCTCCTCAATGTTTCTAACTGTCTATCCCTCTCCCTTCCTCTCTGTGAAAAGTCAATAAAATACAGTGGTACCTCGAGATATGAGTTTAATTCGTTCCGTCACCTTGAGGCGTGGGAAACTATGAGATGCTCGAGTCGCGGTAAACTGGTGGGTCGTGTGCAGCCGGCTGATCCGCACGATGACTCCTATCTCAAATGTTGCTCGTATTTCAAAGCAAAAATCGCTGGCTCAACGGCTCGTATCTCAAAAATCTCATATGTTACGGCACTCGTATCTCGAGGTACCACTGTACAGAAGAAAAAAATATATATATTATTGATTTCAGGGAGGACGAGAGAGAAACTTTTCATCAGTGATGAGAGAGCATCATTGATGGGCGACCTCATGCAGACTCCCCATTAGGGATTGAGCCCAGAGCCTGGGCACGTGCCCTGACCAGGAATCGAACCGGTGACCTTCTGGGCCACGGTCAACCACCGAGCCAGCACGGCAGGGTGAGCCCCTCCCTCCCTCAGGCTCTCCCCACGCCAGGCCGGCCTGGCTGCCCGGGAGCTCCCGGCAGGGCACCGGGATGCCAGATCGCCCCCTGGGAGTGTGCAGGGGAGGAGCAGGCGGGGAGAAAAGCGGAAAAGAAAACCAAGGTGCAGGCCGCTGGCCAGAGCTGCCCGCCCTCAGGACGGGGAGGCACAGCGGGGTGTTTTTTTAACCACACCGATCGAAGGCACGCTCGATGACACACACATCTTGTTTTTTTTCCTAAACTTGCATAAAATACATCCGCACAGCACAGTGCGCCATCTTAACCATTTAAAATATATATATATATTTTATTGTTTTGTTTTGTTTTTTACAGAGAGGAAGGGCGAGGGAGAGAGAGGGAGAAACATCGATGAGAGAGAAACATCCATCAGCTGCCTCCTGCACACCTCCTACCGGGGATGTGCCCGCCACCAAGGTACGTGCCCTTGACCGGAATCGAACTGGGACTTTTCAGGCTGCAGGCCGACGCTCTATCCGCTGAGCCACGCCGGTTTCGGCCATCTTAACCGTTTCCAAGGGGACAGCTCGAGGCGTTAAGTGCGTTCATGTTGCTCGGCAACCACCAGCACCATCATCCCCGGAGCATTTCCGTCTTCCCGGCTGAAGCCTGGTCACCGTGAAACACTCGGCCCTACCCCACCCTACCCCCAGGCAGCCTCCCCTCCCCTCCCGTCTCTGTGGATGCTGCTGCTCTCAGGTCAGTGGACTCTGAGAGCACCCGTCCTTCCTCTCGAGGCTGACCATATTCCCCGACGTGGATGGGTCAACCCATCTTGTCTGTCCATCCACCATCCACCCATCAGTGGACCCTGGGTGGCTCCCCGCTCTGGGGTGGGGAACAGCAGGGCTGTGGACGTGGGTGTGCAAAGACCACGCACATTTTTTAAAAAATGGATGAAGCTGGGCCTGGCTGGTGTGGCTCAGGGGTTGAGCATTGACCTATGAACCAGGAAGTCACGGTTCGATCCCCAATCAGGGCACATACCCAGGTTGTGGGCTTGATCCCCAGGGTGAGGTGTGCAGGAGGCAGCTGATCAACGGCTCCCTCTCATCACTGATGTTTCTGTCTCTCTCTCCCTCTTCCTTCCTCTCTGAAATCAATAAAAAGGCAGAAGGAAGAACGAGAAAGGGAGAGAGAGAGAAACATCAATGATGAGAGAGAATCATTGATCGGCTGTTTCCTGCATGCCTCCTACTGGGGATTGAGCCCAAAACCCAGGAGTATGCCCTTGACCGGAATGGAACCTGGGACCTTGCAGTCTACAGGCTGATGCTCTATCCACTGAGCAAAACTGGCTAGGGCAATTATATATATGTTTTAAATATATGTAACATATATATATTTATACAGAGAGGAAGGGAGAGGGATAGAGAGAAACATTGATGAGGGAGAGACATCAATCAGCTGCCTCTTGTACGCCCCCCACTGCGGATGTGCCCGCCACCAAGGTACAGGCCCTTGACCGGAATCGAACCTGGGACTCTTCAGTCCACAGGCTCACTTGAAGGGCTCTATTCACTGAGACAAACCGGTCGGGGTAAAAAGAAACAAAGACAAACAAACAAAGGAAGTACGGATGTCGCTGGGAGCAGCGTTCAGCCTCTCTCACACTGACCCCTGACTCGGACCTTGGAGAGAGGTGTCTGCAGGAGAAACCGAGGCACAGCGGGCGGTGACACACGCGATAGGATGGTCCCCCCAGCTCCCTCCCGCGGGCAGCGGGGAGCAGCACCCAGGCCTGTGTCCAAGGCCAGCTTCACGGAGGCCTGGGTGGGGGGGGGCAGGCCTCACCGGGGGTCCAGGCAACCGGCAGCCCACTGAGACCTGTACAGGCCCCTCCCTCCACCGCCCAGCCCTCGGGCCCTTCACCAAGATTTGGGGGGCATGGCCTTCTGTCCCCCTCTCACAGAGCTGGAGTCCCCACTACCGAGGGGTGACCCTGAGGCAGGCGGGCCCTCCTGGAGGCAGGCCCAGGCTCCCAGCCCCTCGGCGTCCTGAGACTCGGGGAACGGAGGGCCCCCCGGCCCCCGGCACTCCTCCGGTGATGGATCGCTCACTTCGAGCAGGGCCAGATCCACGCGCGCCAAGGGGCGGCCGTAAATCAGCGCCCGGAGGGGCCGCCCCGGCCAGGAATGCTCCGTCTCCAACAGCAACGGGGAAGGGGAGGAGGAGGAGGAGAAAGAGGAGGAGGAGGAGGAGGAGGAGGAGGAGGCATCCGGGGGGGGGGCCGTGCCCCCTGCAGGTGCAGAGAGCTCAGGGCAGCTCTCCCACTCCGCGGGAGGCTCGGCCTGCCCGCTCCGTGGCCCCAGAGCTGGCGCAGGGGGCATCCTGCCACCCCTCCACCTGCTGAGAGGCGGACGCAGAGCCCTGCCCAGATCATCCCTGGCGGAGGGTGTGGGGACACGGAGGGAGGGGGGTGCCATTTCCATTCCAGCCTCGGGTGCTTCTCTGGGGCCAGGTTTGGGGTTGGGGGCACCCTCTCCCTCTGCACCCCGCCCTGCCACTGCCCCACCACCCAGGACTTCGGCCCCGCCCACAACGCCAGACAACCAGAGCTGACGGGCGCGCCCCTCAGCCTCCCTGGGCAGCCGAGCACCCCCCTTGCCCTTGCCCTTGGCACCCGCGGCCCAGCTCCCGGCCTCCCGGCCTGTCCTCCCGGGCCTGGCTCTCGCCCCGGGCCCTGCAGCTCGAGGAAGGGCCGGCCTGCGTGCCCAGCTCTCCTCCTCTTCCCATGCCCCCGGCCTTGGCTTCTGGGATCAGGGCCAAACCCTGCTTACTGCCTCCTTCATCCCCAGATCACCTCGCGCCTGGAAAGTTCTGCCTCAGTGATGCCCCTTACACCCCCTCCATGCCCCTGCCATTCCCAGCACCAGCTCCCGTCCCCCCCACCCCCTTCTTTGAGGAGCTGCCTGGGGCTCTCAGGCACCGCCTCTGGGCCCTCGGGCCCTGCCCGGCCTGTCCGCCCGGCCCTCCCGCTGGTCCCGGGGACACTGAGGCAGACACGGAGCAAAGGTGGCTTCCCCCGAGGTCCCCCAGGCACAGCCGGTGACCGCCGGAGGGACCGGGACCTGCCGGGGCCTCCGTTATCTCTGCCGGAGGACCGGGAAGGGCGTCCCAGGCAGAGGGAACAGCCTGTGCAGAGGCCTGCGCTCCGCGGGAGGGAGCGGCCTGGGTCTGGAGGCCGCGGGGACGTGGCCGGGTCTGGCTCTTGAGGAACGGGGCCGAGGAGAGGCAGGAAGTGGCCGCTGGCCGAGACCGCCTGTGCCCGGCCTCGGTGCCTTCCGCTCTCCCACAAGGCGCCCGGCCAAGGGCGCGCGGGCCACTGTGCGCTTTTACGAGCCGGGAGGTTTGTAAAGATGATTACTGGTGGAAACCGGAGGGCGGCCCGCCAGGCCTCTGCGGCGGCGGTGGCTGCCCGCCCGCGGGACACCCGCACGGCCTCCCTCTGGCGGCGGCGGGACGGGACGGGAACGGGGTGGGGGGCCCGGGCGCTGGGATGGGGGCCGGGCCAGAGCCTCCCCCCTGCACCCTGAGTCCCCAGGACCACCTCGAGCCCCCGATGGGGAACGGGCTGGCGACAGAGCAGAAGGGAGGCCACTCTGAGGCAGCACATCCCTCCCCACGGCCTGGCTCCTGGACACGAGTTCGAATCCCCGGCCAGCTGGTACCCCGCCACGTGGCCGGGGGCAGGGACTGAGACCCACAAACCCCACCACCACACACACACACTCTGGGCTCTGAGTGGGCCCCTCCAGGAACGCAGCCCCTGGTGCACAGGCCAGGGAGGGGAGCGGGGCCGCCTCCCCCACGCCCGCCGCCCCGAGAGCGGCCCCCGAGAAGCGGCCCCGGGAAGGGGGGGCCAGCAGCTGGGGCGCATTAGGCGGCGGCGGCGGACGTGCGCTATCTCTGCGTTCCCACCGCCGCCCCTCCCGGAGCCGGGGGCCCCTCTGCTCGCCGGGGAGTTCCCTCAGCAGAAAGGAATGTGCAGCCGCGGCGATCTCCGGACACACCCCGGGTCTGCAGAGCGGGCTGGACGGGTCAGCCGAGCGGCCCCCGGCCCCCAGGCCCCAGGTGCGGCTCATTCGCTGGAACAGCTCGTGGGACAGGGGGCCCCGGTCCCCTCCCTCTGCGCTCCCCCCTCCACCCATCCTCACCCTGGGCCTCCCGGTCTCTGGCTGAGCTGCGAGGTTCTCAGGGAAGGAGCGAGGGAGGGGGGTGAGGGGTCTGGCTCCGCTCCCGGCCCGGCCGGGGCCGCATTGTGTAACTCTGAGCGGGGCCTTCCCCTCCGGGCCTCAGTTTCCCCCGCCGAGGCGCCGACCTCCTTCCTGCCTCAGCACCACCACCACCACCAGGGAGGGCTCCGGCGTGCTGAGCTGCCGGAACAGACGCCGAGGGCCGAGGGGTTATTAGCAGGAGCAGGCCCTGCAGAGCTGGGGAGGCGAGAGTCCCAGACCGGGCTGAGCTGACGCCTGAGTTCTCCTCCTCCGAGGAGGGCATCCACGTGCGTCATGCCAGGAGCAGACCCCGGAGGCCAGACCGCCCCTGCAGAAACACTGGGGCCCAGGAACCGTTCTAGAAAGTTCTTTGCTAACCAGGAGAACTCCTCCACCCGGGAGCGGGCCTCCCAGGGAGGGTGTGAGCTCTCTAGCCTTAGAGCAGCGGTTCTCCAACTTCCTCAGGCCGAGACCCTCGCATACAGTTCCTCATGGGGTGGTGGCCCTCAGCCATGAAATGTTGCTACTGTGATGCATCGTGATGTCAATATCTGCATTTTCCGAGGGTCTTAGGCGACCCCTGTGAAAGGGTCCTTCGACCCCCAGGTTGAGAACCGCTGCCTCAGAGACAAGCAAGGGTCTTTGTGAATCCTGGGGTTCGGGGTGCGCCTGGACAAGCTGGAGGGAGAGGTTTGGCCTTCCAGCCCCGTGGTTCCCGAGGCTCGTGTTGTTCTTGGCGAAGCGGACAGCCGTGTTCCTGGCCGGGGAGGTGCCGGCTGCAGACACCTTGCTGGGCCCCCCGGCCGGCTCCAAAGGCCACTTCCGCAGTCTCCGGCTGAGACTGCAGTCACCCCGGGGCCGTCAGAAGGAGCCCCCCGCCCCCCGCACACCCCCTCTTTCTGGCACAGGGGTGTGGGCCTGCCTGCCGGTGCCTGCCACCTCCAGGAGCCCGGGGCTGGGCAGGAAAGCCCCAGCCTCCCTGTACAGATGGGGCACAGCACCCACCGGCGGCCACGTGGCCAGGCCTGGGCCGAGAGGAGTAGAGCGGCGCGGCCGGAGCCCCCCGCCCGGGCCCCGCTCCCCGCCCCGCCCCCGCCCAGCTGCCGGGCCTAATCCAGGCTGTGGGAAGCGGCCCCGGGCTGGCGGGGAGGCGGCGTGGGGACGGGGGGCCCCCGCGCCTCTGGGATGCCGTGATGCTACAGATGCGGCCCTGGGCGGGTCGGACAAACTTGCTAAATTGCAATTCTCCGTGGCTTAGCGATCTGGGCCCCGGCCAGAGCCTGCATTACACGCGGCAGCTGCGGGCGCTGAGAGCCAAGGGGTGGGGAGCTGGCGGGGCCGGGGGTTGGGGGCCTGGGGCCTCCGGACCCTCCACCCTGAGGCCCAGCAGCTGCGGGCGCTGAGAGCCAATGGGTGGGGGCTTGGCTGGGAGGGGGCTCGGGGCCTGGGGCCTCCGGACCCTCCACCCTGAGGCCCAGCAGCTGGGGAGGTGCTGTTGTTCGGGGCGCCGAGCAGAGCCACACGGGAGGGAGGGGCCCGTGGACCCGGCCAAAGACGGACTTCATCCAGCAAAGCAACTTTCCCAGGATCCTGCGGGCCAGAGCGGGGGGAGAGGGCTGTGTGCTCACCCCGGGTGGGGAGCCGGCCGGAGTCACGTACGGCGCTGGGGTTTGAACCGGCTCCCCCAACACACACACACACACACACACACACACACACACACACTCACACTCACACACACGCACGCTCGGGGCCAGGCTGCCTGCAGGCACATTCCTCGCAGCTGGACACAGACACCTCCTCCATGCTGCCTTGTTGACCCCGTTTCAGGGTGAGGGGCTCCCTCAAAGGGCAGGCCAAGCAGGGGCCTGGGCTCTGGGAATACACCCCTCGGACTCGGCGCCAGCCTGAAGGCACCCCAGATTCCCACCTTCCAAGACTCGCCAACCCCGATTCCAGGCTGAGGGGGGCTCTGATCCCGGGCCCCCGGGTCCTCTCCCGCCATGAGGCAGACAGACGCAGCTGACCTCGGGAGAGTTAATGCCCCTAAAAACATAACACAGGCAGCGAGAGGGCGGGTGAGGGAGCGCAGGTACGCACTGGCACGCGCTGGCACACAGTAGGCCTGCTGCCGCGGAGGGTTCTGGGCCGGGCCCCTCCCCTGGAGGAGCAGCAGATGTCTCTGGCCCCGGAGCCCGGAGCAGACCCGGGCGCTGCAGACGATAAATTTCCACGCACGCACACAGAGCGCGGCGTCTCCGCGCCCGCCGCCTCGCCTCCTGGCAGGGCTGCCTTTTAATTACATGGAAAGGTCACCGGCGAAAAGGGAGCGGCGTGAAAAGCCAGTGTCACCAGCAACTTCTTCTCTGGGCCCGGAACTTCGCGACGCAGCAGCCAAGAGCCCAGGGGCGGGCAGAGGCGGGAGCCCCCCTGGGCAGGGGGCCGGGGGCGGGGCGGGCAGGTAGTGCCCATGCCTCCTCTCTTCCACCCGGAAGATGGGTTCGCAAGTCTTAGAGGCTGTGAAGCCCTCCTCAAGCACTGAGTGCCACTGCAGGCAGCCAGTGGGCTGGGCACTGGGGAGAGTGAGCAAAACAGCGCCAATCCATGGCCTGATAGGGTGGTGGTGGTGGTGGTGGTGGTGGTGGTGGTGGGTGTGGCACCCGTGAACCAATACATCACACACATTTGGCATCTCCATAGCGGTGAGTGCTTGCAGGCCTGGACTCGGGAAGCTGATCCACCTGGAAAACCAAGGCAGGCTTCCTGGAGGAAGTGGCACTGGGGTTTCAGGGTGGAGTGGGCGGGGACAAGGCGCGGGAAGAAGTCTCTCTCCTGCGAAGCATGAGCAGGGGGCATCGCGAGTCGCTCCCGAGGAGGACAGAGCTCACTCCCGACGAGCTGAGCTGGCTGCGCGCCTCCTCCTCCACAGCCCTGCCTCTCCACCGGCGCCGGTGCTGTTCCCCCAGCCGGGATGCCCTTCCAGGCAGAGCCTCCATGGACGGTGGGGTCTTTCCCGCCTTTCGCAGCCACGGGGAACCGCGGACGGCAGGGGCGCCCTCCTCCGGGGGCTCCACCGTCCATCCTCCTGACACGCCTCAGGGGCCCTCAGCCTCTCCTAGAGGTGCCGGGGGCTCTGGGTGAGCAGGGGTAGGCCCTCCCGTGTCTCCGTCACGCCCCCAGCGGCGAACCCCCCTCCCCTCGTGCCTGAGGGCCTCTTCCGGTGCGGGCGGAGCGCAGGGTCACCTGGTCCACCTCCCCAGGCGCGGGGAGAGGCGTCTCTAGGGGGTTTAAGCGAGCGGCACCACCTCCTTTCTCCTCTCTGAACGGCACTTCCTGGTCACACTGACAAAATCTGTATGATCGGCCGACACCGGTGTGGCTCCGTGGATAGGGCGTCGGCCTGCGGACTGAAAGGCCCCGGGTTCCATTCCGGTCAAGGGCATGTGCCTGGGTGGCGGGCACATCCCCAGTGTGGGGCGTGCAGGAGGCGCGGCTGAGCGATGTCTCTCTCTCATCCATGTTTCTGACTCTCTATCCCTCTCCCTTCCTCTCTGTGAAAAAAATCAATAAAAATATATTAAAAAAAATTTTTTTTGTATGATCAGTTCAGCCCCTTCCCCGAGACTAGCTGTTCACCTAAACATCCCTGTTAAAAACACAACGCCTCCTCCCCACCGAGCAGAAACGGCCGCGCCGTGCCAATGCGCGTGCACACCCCCGGGGCCGCGGGGAGCGTGCTCCCTGCCTCCGGGCGGGAAGAGGAGGGGGGGGGGGAGGGTTTACGGGTTTTCATTTTGTTCTTTGTGCTCATCCATTTCTGCCAATTCCGCGATGAACTGATTCCTTTTATGATCAGAGAAAAGGGAAAAGGAGGAGAGATAACGGTTTTAATAAAGGGATGATGCGCCGGCCTGATTAATTGCGGTCTCGAATGTTAAGCAGCCGCCCCGCGCCCCCCTCCT
>PVJN01029666.1:0-26238 GCA_004026805.1 Lasiurus borealis
CAGGGACCCTGACGGGCGCAAGGACAACTTTTTCTGCCCCTGCGATGCTTTAGGTGTCAGAGGGAGAAGCTGACAAGCTAATGAAACAAACCAAATTAAGTTCTAATTCTTTGCACTTCCCCAAGTCAAGCATATATTTTTTCCAAGATAAAAAAATCAATACCTGAGGTTATACTAGACATTATGATAACAGCCAAATGCTATAAAAAAGATATAAAAGTGATCAGGGCTTGTATTTTAGGAAAAGAGTTTTAAATGTCTGGGTGTCAAGGGTTAGGTTCTTGAAAAATAGTTGCTGAGATTGCCTGTGTTATGCGGGAGTTTTATCTAAGGAATATCTTAAGATCACCAGTGAGGGAGAGGGATGAAGCAGAATTGAGCAGAGAGCAATTGAGCTGTGGTGTAGGCCCCAAAACAGTCTCTGCCAACTATCCAAGGAGCTCAGGGGCTAGGAAGGCCCTCCTGAGGTGTCCTAGAGAGCACCAAGGTGCCCAGGCCCTCATACTCCCAGCCATGCCATTTATATTGACCACTGGATACAGGCTCCCCAGGAAAGAGAGGTGTTCCCTGAAGTCAGGGCTATTCTTATAGGGACTGATAGTACTCCCAGAAGCAGGGGCCCTGAGTCCTTCACTGAATGGGGAGCTGGGTGGTACATCAGTGTCCCCCACACTGAATATTCTCAGCTTCCCCCTTCCTCAGGACTCTGCCCCTACCACAGGTTTTTAAGATTCTCTACCTTGACTCACCAGGATTGCATGATTTAAATTTGGATGTGATTCTCGTGCTTCACAGCCTTTCAGTTTTTCTGGAACCTGCTTTTCCTTCACCATTATTTGGTGCCATTGGATTATATTATAAATCTATTGGAAGGTCATCTCAGTTTTAATTTTCTTGGAGCTTGAAGTAACTAGGACATTGTTTTTATTTTATTGATATGGTGCATTACATTAATCTTTGGATATTAAACAACCTTATGATCCTGGTATAAAACTCACCTGGTTATATAAATCATCATTTTTGTTGTTGTTGTTTCTGGGTTAAGTTTGCTAGTATTTTGTTGAAGATTTATATCTATATTCTTAAAAGATACTGGTCTATAGTTTTCTTATGTCTTTGTCTGGATTTGGTATCAGGGTTGTTCCAGTCTTATGGAATGAGTTGGAAAGTATTCCCTCTTCTAGTCTTTGGAAGAGTTTGTGAAAACTTTTAAATTTTCTGTAGGTAAGTCTTCTTTAAGTGTTTAGAAGCATTCACCAGTAAAGCCATGTTGACCTGGGCTTCTTTTGTGGAAGTTTCAAAATTACCAATTCAACCTCTTTCTTTGCTGTAGATCTACTCAAACTTTCCATTTCTTTTTGAGGAAGTCAGTTTCAGTAGTAATTTGTCCATGTTATCTAAGTTATCTGACCTGTTGGTAGATAGTTTTTTAGTTTTTATTTATAACCCCTTTTATTTCTGTGAGATCAGTAGTGATGTCTCCTCTTTCATTTGATTATAATTTTGAGTCTTTTTTTCTTGATCAGTTCCAAGAATTTTGATTAGAAAGAGAAGGATATTTGGTACTAAACGGATCTTGAGATTTGGTTTTTATTTTATTGATACGGTGTATTACATTGCTTTGGCACCAAATCCTATCTCTTTCACTATGTGACTATTATCCTTAAACCTTGGTTTTAAATTAGAAAATGGAGATAATAAGTTATTTCATTCACTTAACAAATATCTATAGAGTACCTACAATGTGCCATCCATTGTTTACAGCTAGAGATGAAAGAAATAAAGTCCTTTTCCTCCTGGAGCTCACATTTACCTTTTTGAGAAATTTAAATAAGATAATATGATAGAGTTACTGACATAAAGTGAATGCCCAGTTAATGAGGGCCATTGTCTGTATCTTCCTCTCATGTGGTATTGGAGTTCAATTCAGGTTCTCTTGGGAAAGGTGTTGGATGACTTGTGATACTTTCTGGCAAATTTGTCTTTCTCACACCTCATCATAATCAATTCTGCTCAAACACAAACATTGCAAGAGCAATTTCCTTTTAATCTAACTTCTAATTATCCATAAACACATGCTTTTCTAAGATAAGTCTTCTGTTGATATATGACAGCAGACATGTAGCTAGTCAAGACCTTGATTGACTACCATGCTTGTTGCATTGAAACTCAAGTAGTAGAGAGATCTGTTAGAATCATTTACACACATGTTCAATTGCATGTTTTTACAATGTATTTTTTCCTCCCTCTATGCAAGCAGTTAACAAGTCTTGCTCTCTTGCCTCATGAAAGATGAGCAGCAAATAAGAAAAAGAGGGTTCTGCCCTCCTTTGGGCTTTTGATCTAAAAAGCCTAAGTCCATTGTCTGCCAGGGAGACAAGAGGGAAGGGGGCCTCTATGGGAAGCAAGAGTAGAAAAGCAAAAACAAAATTTTACTTGGAATTACAAAGGATTTTTGGTGACAGAAATGTGAGTGTGTGTGAGAGAGAGAGACCTAAGCAGTGGAGATTTGGGCTGTTTTTTTTTTTTTTGGAAGTGCCCTTGAGAAGTATCTAGACCACCAGTCACCCACGAGGTATGAACTCTGAATTGGTACCAAGTGGCTTTAAAAAAGATAATAAAATGTATAGTTTTATTTTGGTTTGTTTTTCACATCTAAGCTCATGAGCTGAGAGTCATACTTGCTGTCTAAGTTAGCTACTAGACAGGAACCAGTTAAAACTCAGGACTTCTGGCTCTGTTCACTTAGCTCACACTCCTCTTCTGAGAGGCTTAGAAATGTTCATTTGATTCTTTGTCCCAACACTTTTCTGAGCCAGTTGTCCCTTTCTCATTTTGGAGAAAAGGACAGAGAAACCTAGCACAGACCATGATTTACACACGGCCCCAAACAAAACAGTGGCTGAGTGATTTTGCTGGAACTCACAGGAGAATGATGAGGCAATGAGGGGCACATTTCTGTAACACATGTTCAAAAAATTCAGAACTGAAGAGCATTTTGAATCTATCTTCTTATTTATAAACCCAGCTCCCCACTAGGCTTGTTGAAGACAGACACTGTCTTTTATTGGCTTCCCCATGTGACTCACATAGTGACGGAATAGAGCAGGCACTTAATATATGTTAATTAATTAATAAAAACATTTCATTATTAAAAGTCTACTATGTTTCTGAAATTGCCCTAGGCACTGTGGGAAATATCTCATTTAATCCTTTAAACAACTCTTGAAGTGAGTTGCTCAGCATCTCAAAGTTAGTAAGTGCAATATTAGAGCCCTGGTCTGACATCACACCCACCATTTCTTTAAATATTTTATATTTAAATATTTGAGTCTTTTTAGTATAATGGCAGAGAGAAGAACATCAATATCTTGTCTCCCTCATGTGTCCTGATCGGGGATCAAACCCACAACCTGGGTTTGTGTCCAGACTGGGAATTGAATCTGCCACCTTTTGGTGTACTCTGAATAGATTCTTTAACCATCTGAACCACACCAGTAAGGGCAATCATTTGGCTTTTAATTTTCATTATTAGGGAATCCATTTCCTTCTTACTACTCATCCTTTCTATCATTCATCCATTCATATATATATATATATATATATATATATATATATAGTTATGCATGTCAGATACTTGTCCCTCTGAATTACTTTCCAAATCAATAGGAAATTTATAGAACTCAGTAGCCTCAAAGAAAATATTCAAGTTCCTAGCCTCAAAGAAAATATTCAAGTTCCAAATATGTCCAGGTATTTCATTAATTGCATATTGAGGCCTGGGCTGGTGAAAAGGTTTTAAGACTTGAAATTAGAAGATAATGGTTTAAATATTAGGTAAATTATATCCTTTAGCTTACTAGCTAGTTTTGCTTTGGGCAAGTTTGTTATCCTCTTTGCATCTGAATTTTCTTATCTATACAATGGGAATAATACACACATGTGAGAAACTTGAGAGGTAATATATTACAGAGTAATTGGGAATCTAAACACATGCAATCTTTACTAATTATAATCATGATTATTATCTATACTAGAGACCCAGTGCATGAAATTTGTGCACTCAGGGGGGAGGGGGACTGGGGGGAGGGAGGTTTGTCCCTCAGCCTGGATTGTGAGAGGGTACAGGTCAGGGGTCCATTGGTATTGGGGAGGGATGCGAGAGGTTGGCCAGCCAGGGAGGGACTACAGGAGGGCTCCAGGGCATATCTGGCCCATCTCACTCAGTCCTGATCAGCTAAACCCTAAGAGCAAGCTAATCTACTTGTCAGAGTGTCTGACCTCTGGTGGTTAGTGCATGATCAACTGGCTGACTGTCTGCCCCCTGGTGGTCAGTGCATGTCACAGCAAGTGGTTGAGCAACCTTAACATATCATTAACATATTATGCTTTGATTGGTCAAACAGACAACTGGACCACTGGGCACTTACCATATTAGGCTTTTGTTATATAGGAAGAAGAGGTTTAATAAATCTATTCTGGGAGAAAATGGAATTTGAGGGAATAAGACCACTTTGAAATTTGATAAATTCTAAAGCTAATAAACCTTAGAAATATTTTCTTGTTAATTCTGAGGAGATGCAGAAGAGGCCAGAGTAGGAAAACCATGTACAACTGAGTACTTTTTTTGTATTTATTAAAGAGAATCATTTATAGTTTATTAACAAAATATTGCCCTGATATACACAAAACTGCCTGATAATGGTAATTAAAAACAGCTACTCTCACCCCCATTGTGTCCACACCAATATTAAATCAAGATTGGTTTAAACTTGAAGTGTACTTTTGAGCTGCACAAGATTACCTGATCCAGTAGGCAGAAGAGATGTACTAAAACACAGCTTATACTTTTCAAGGGGTGTCTATATCAACTCAAAGGAAGGGATGCCTTTTTCATTTTTGTAATTTTTCCACCAGAGAGGGCTTCTGTTTGCATTTACACTTCTGGGAGAATCTGTTTGTAATTTTCTCAAAGTTTCCTCTGTGAGCAAATTCTGAGACAAGGGTGCAGATAGTTTATTCAGGAAGAGGTATTAGGAAGCACAGTGAAAATAGAGTGATACAGGAAGGAAACAAGTTAATGAAGTATGCATATTAAACTGGTTTATACTTGGGCAACTAGAGTTCAATTATAATGCAGACCCTCTGAGGAAAATTTGGAGAAATTGTCAGTCAAAGAATGGGAGAGCCTGTCACTTATTCACTGTTTTCAATCTTCCATTGGTTTAGGTTTGCCCCTTGGATACCAATTACCCTACATTTTAGGGCCAGTTCACTTCTGAGGCAGAAAAGTGGATAGACTTTTCCAAATATGTTCTTGAGGTAGACACTGGTGTTATACAGGAAATTGTCCATCATGTGGTTCTGAAGTCGGGTGGGGTTAGGGAAGTGTTTCAGGGCACAGTTGTAGGCTAGGTGTTGTGCCAAGAGTGCTCTAGCAAAAGTGGGTTTGGGGAAGGGGCATGCTAAGGAAGCCCTGTACTTACACAGACCTGGCCAAGAATTGATATTATTCAGCACTCATTTTCATTCCATTTTACTTCCACTTCGTTTCCTCGTGCCCATGAATCACACAAAACCTGGAGTCAACTCCTTGCTTTTTTCCCTTAAATAGCTGTCTGGGTAGCCAAGCATATGACTGGATACAGAGGACATTAAAATGATAACTTGGCTATTCTCAGATGATGCTGAGTCATCACATTGCTTAGGTGCCACAGCGAAACAAATTGTCCAGTGATTATGGTCTCCAAGGACTCTGAAATATCTCACTTTCTCTCTGTGTGTCTCTGTCCATCCCTTTTAATTTTATTAATAAACTTTCATTTCTCTGAATGATCACAATAATTTCTAATTACTTGAGGTATTTACTATTCAAAAAATATAAAATGTTTATTAAAGTCCTGTCCTATGTCAAATACTAGAATACAGAAGTGAACAAGGTTGAAGGTTTTTGCCTTCACAGAGTGTACATTTTGGTGGGGAATAAATAAGAATAAGAAGAATATAATAAATAAAATAAAGTGGTATATTACAGAGTTCCTGGACAATCTTACTTGAATAAGGTGGTCAGGGGAGGCTTCTTAAAAGATGCTCATGGACCTGAGACATGAATGACAAGAACAACCTTCTTAAAAGCAGAGGGAAATACAAATTAACCACTGTACAATAATCCCTAAAACCACATTGCCTCTAATACAACAGGCTATGTAGTTTTAGGGATTATTGTACAGTGGTTAATTGGGTGGGCTCTGGAGCCAGAATCTACCATTTAATAGCTTTGTGTTCTTGAGCACATCTTTAATCTTTGGGACCCTCAATTTTCTTGTCTGTAAAGTGGAGTAGCAGAATTACTTCCTCATGTAGATGCTGTAAAGATTAAAAATTATATTGTAGGTTAAGTGCTATCACCATTACCTGTTTATGGTAGAAGCTCTACAAATGCCAGTGGGTTGGCCATAACTCTTTTTCCCAAAAATATTCAGCTCAGAAAATAAAGTGAAATGTATAACATGGCAGAACATTCTAAGACAGTTAAACTTTTAAGTGTGGTTTGATCTAGAGATTTACAATGGATTTGTTCTCATTTCCTTAATTCTTATATTTTCCAGATGATTCTGCATTTGCATCTGACTGGCTACTCACATGATGGCAAAGATAGCTTGTTCTTCCCATCCCCACAGGTGTTCCAGGCCTCACGCCTCACTCCATTCTATCTAGACTAGCGAAAAAAAAGCATATGTAAGAATGTTTCCAGTTGAAGTTCTAAGAGTCAATCTAATTGGATCGGCTTAGGTCACATGCCTTCCCTTGAACCAATCACTGGAACCAGAAGGTGAAATGAACTGATTGGTTTAACTCAAGTCTGTGCTCTTCAAGTTGTAATTGTGTCAAATTTTTAAAGATTCTAGAAATCTCCAATGAAAATTGGGAGCTGATGGAAAAGCAGAGAGAAAATGATGCTGGGATACAACAGTATGTGCAGGGATGTTATTTTTCATTATTATTACTTTAATTAGATAATATAACATTGTGTTAGTGTAAATTAAGAAACCTATGTTATAATTTTGATCTTCTCATAGCTCCGATACTTGCATATTCAATTAACCCTTAGGATATTGGTTTCCTCATCTTAAATTTATTTGCTCAACATATTAATTTGTATTATGGACAAGACATGTATACAGTAGAAATAAGCAGAGCCATCCCTATCCTCATCAAGCTCATGGTTTAGTCTACTGAAATTAAATATGAATTCTAAAGCCTCATCAAGCAGATGTTCTTAACATCAAGGTGCAATAAAATGTAGTACATCTATTTATTTTGCCCTGATGTCATGATTCCTCTATTTTACTTTGCATGAGGACAGAAACTAAAATGTAATAAGAAAACTATAGAAAATTTTATTTTAAGCTTTATTTTATTTTAAACTTTTCAAGCTAAGGGAATTTGGCTCCAGTAGAAATTCTTCTTTCATGATTCCATTGTAATCTCTTTTATAAACTACCAGGTCCTATAAGCATTTGTCATAAAAAATGTTAGGGCATAAAAGTAGAAACACTACTAGAAGGAAATTTTATTTGTCAAATTTATTTGTCAAAAAAAGTAAAGATTTACAGCATCCCTGGGGAGGAAGGATGTTTGATTTAATAATGAATCATTCTAATTAACTAGCAAAAATCAATCATGGAAAATAAAACATGTAATTCACTGGTTGAAACTAAAACTTTCATTTCTCTGTTCTTTTTTAGAACTAACTTTTCTAGTTTTGTTTTACAGAAATAACCATTATTTTCCTTTGAAATTTATGGCTCCTTGTAAGAGCTGAGAATGGTAGTTCATTTTGCTGTGAGCTCCCAACATAGCCATTGTTACTGCCACTATAAAAAAGGCCCAGCCAATTATGATGATGGACTGTGTCCTTTGGCCATGGGTACAATTTTGAGGAAAAACTGATGAATGTTGTCTTCTGACTAATAGAAAAGATGAACCACACCCAGCCTATTCTCTCTCTGTCCTTTGTTGTACCATTGACTCACCAACCATAGTATCATGTAGGACACTTACTACTTCTGAGCATTCTTCTTTAAAAAAAGTTAGTTTTACTGAGGTATAAGTGACCTATAAAAATGGTAAGATATTTAACGTATACATCATGACGATTTGATGTAAGTATAAATTGTAAAATAATTTACCCCATCTAGTTAATAAAACACCCATTTCCTCATCTAGTTATCTTTTTTAGAACATAAATGTTCAAAAAAAAAAAAAGGAGGAAAAGAAGAAGGAAATTCCCACTTTAAATCACATCAAAACTTGATCATGGCATTAAGCATATAGAGGCAAAGCCACATCTCTTGCCTGGTGTTGTCAGGGACAGCGAGTGGCCAACCTCCTTAGATTTCCCTAAGAGCAAAACTTCCTCTTTCGGCCAGGATCCTGCCCTTCCCCTTGGAATCCTCTTCCAATCTCAGCAGAGTGCTTCTGGGCAAAGACGACCTTGCCCCTAGTTCCAGGTGTAGATCTTGTGACCCAGACCTGTGCCAGTCGAAGGATTGTTCCCCTTGCCTATATAATTATTTCAGAAATAGGTACATCACTATGTTAATTAAAGAAGCAGTTCTTCTCAAGGTCCTGGGTGATCCGTGTGATAAGGTAGCTCCATTTCCAGACCTTTTCCCTCCATGTTAGAATTTTTACACTGGAATGATCAGAATACAACATTCCTAATTAATTGTAAGGGCAGAGGTGCCCCAGAAGGAATAGTTAATTTTCTTTTAATAGGTTCTGCTCTTCCCTTCAGAAGTGCCAGGTGTGTCTTTATAGCAAGACTCATTTCAATAATGCATATTCTCGCTTCTGCTGAGATTCTGTTCTGAATGACTTCCCTAGGTTCTTAATTTACAGCCTTTCCAAAGGAGTCTAGATGAAGTTCATGGGCCTCAGTTAACTCGGCCGAGGAGAACTCAACATACATGAAGTGATCCTGGATGAAAACCAGTGTAAAACCCAGTTGTCACTCTCCTGGATCCCATAGCAGGTAGTTATACAGTGCTATGATGGCATTAGGGTAGTGATAGAGGAAGCAGAGTAAACTAGTGGTTAGCACATGGGCTCAGGAGCTGTAATGTTCAATACTATACCTGCAGGTCATGTGCATTCACTGAGTACTTGAAACGTGGCTACAAGGATTGTAGAACTGAATATTTTAATTTAATTTAGTGTTAAACTAAGTTTAAATTAAAAAAAAAAAATGAATATCCAATACAGCTATCAGAAACATTTAAGTATGCTTGAAACAATTTTGGCATGTGAATTTTCTTTTTCAAGTGTATGAAATCTAAGGTTAAGTATTTTTTCTGAAAATTTAGCATTCAAATGGCAATGTGGACTCCTGCAATAATATCAACATTAAAAAAATCTTAATAAGAAAATGGAGCTGTGCTCTAAGTGTAAAATATACACTGATGTCAAAAGTTAATATGATCAAAAAGAATGTAAATGGTCTTGTTGATAACCATTATGTTGGTTATATATTAAATGATAATATTTTGGATATATTAGGCTAAATACAAATTATTTTTCAAATCAATTTTACCTGTTTCTTTTTACTTTTTAAATATAGTTTTTGAAAATTTAAAATTATATTATGTGACTTGCATATATTTCTATTGAAAAGCACTGCTCTAGTAGAATCATTTGGTTAAACTCTTAGCTCTTACAGGCTGTGTGACCTTGGCCAAGCCATTCAACCTCTCTAAGCTGAATGAGACTTATAGCAATATTCATTCCTTGTTGTTGTTGTTTTAAAGGATAACAAAATTTAATACTTACCTTGTGCTTCATACAATGATACATCATAATATGCAATAAATATTAGCTTTTAATACATTTAATGTGTATAAAGTATTATTGGTTTACATATTTATTATCTATGATGTAATTTTCACTTGGGGAAATACCAAGAAGCTATTACTATATTTTCCACTCCACTGTGGTCGAGTTCCTCTGGCTTGTACTAAAAATAAAGACTGACACCATATTACCCAAAGCAGTTGGGACCTTGTGTGGAATGTTTGGAAGAACATTGTGTTTGGAGTCAAGGGGTATGTTTGTTCATTCCTGGGCTGTTGGAGTCTCACAGTATGACCACGTTCCACTCACTGGCCTTAGTTTCTTCCTATGTAGTCAGTGATACTGGAGAAGATAATGTCTCAGCACTCTATTTCTGTATATGTAGCTTGTAAGTTTACAGGGCTATTTTGAGTTCCTGTACCATTCTTTTGTTATCCAGCTTTTAATTACAAGTTTCACCATTATTTCTTGGGAAACTGTCTCTGACTTTTCTAATCAAGTCAGTTCTTCCTTTTGATTTGATCTCATAGACCTGTGCCTGCCTTCACCAGCTCTTAGCATTGCTTAAATATATTTGCATTATTCTTTAATTAATACCTATTACTCATCAGACTGTAAGATCCATTAGAGAAGGGACCAACTTTTTTTCTCAACAGGATACTCAAAATTTGTTGGATAAATGAATCTAAAGGTATTTAAGACTAATATAATTACTATACTCAAAATTTGTTGGATAAATGAATCTAAAGGTATTTAAGACTAATATAATTACTAGTTTAAAATTATCACTATGAGTTCAGGATTATCATTTGAAGCATAGACCTTCAGATGAAATAAAAATGAATTTGAGATGGTGGACTGTTTTAATCTACTAACAGGGCCTCACCTGACTTTCTAGGAAGCCTTTACAAATAATCTGTATTCACATTGTTTTCTAAGTAAATATATAGTATGTAAAATCACACTGACAGGTCTATGAATGAGTTGGTAACAGGCAATCTTAAAGTTTCTCTATTTTGAAAAAAAACACAGCTGTCTTAAAAAAATAAATTATAGAACCCTTTACATCATTTCTCTGACTTTTCTAGGTAGAGAATCAAATACATAGTTAGGAATTAGTGCCTTTTAGTTTCCTTTCTGCTTGGTTTTCCATGTTAGACTTCTTTTTAAAATGTAACAAGTATTAAAAGTAATGTGTTTTGTATTATTATGTTGAATAAAAGACCAGACAAAAGAGTATATATTTTATAATTTCATTTGTGTGAAGTTCAAAGCCAGGCAAAATTAATCCATTATTCCATGTTAAGTGAGTAGTTGCTTTGGGAGGGTAGAGCCCAGAGAAGGCCTGAGAGGAACTCTCGGGCTGGGGTGCTGTGTCTTGGTCAAGATGCTCATTGTGTGGGTTGAATTTATGAAAATTCATCTGCTATAGAATTTTGCACTCTTCTTTATAGTGTTCTACTTTAATAAAGGCCTACAAACTCTGAAGCATTTGGAGTGTTTTAAAGCAAGGAATTAACCACTTATTTTGGGGATTGCCAATGACTTAGATGAAGGCCTCATTAGCATGAATGAAAGTTGAACATTTCAAAAAATGCCTAAGAAAGATTAGTTGAAGGAGTAGCATTGTATTCTGGTCAATATCTCTAAGAGCCGAGACCGGTTTGGCTCAGTGGATAGAGCGTCGGCCTGCGGACTGCAAGGTCATGGGTTTGATTCCGGTCAGGGGCATGCACCTTGCTTGTGGGCACATCTCCAGTGTTGGGTGTGCAGGAGGAGGCTGATCGATGTCTCTCTCTCATCGATGTTTCTGACTTTCTATCCCTCTCACTTCCTCTCTGTGAAAAATCAATAAAATATATTTAAAAAAATATCTCTAAGAACTGGTCCTGTATGCTGTTCCACCCCAGGGTGGCTGGGTATCTAGGAGGTTTAAGGAACTCTGGAGAAATGTGGAGGCTGAGTATCCCAGTAGGCTGGCTTCTGAGCCTGACTCCTGACCACTATCTTCGATTGTGGGCAGTACCTGACTGCCATTGGAAACCCGTAGAAGCTTTAAAGCAAAAATGCCAGTGCCCCACCATTGGGATTTTTAGATGAAAATCATATAGGATCTGGGCAGTGAGATTTTTTCAAGCTCCCCAGGTGATTCTAATGTGCATCAGTGTTTGAAGCCACTGTTTTTTCCTATATGATTATAATAGAGTAGAGGCCCAGTGCATGAAAATTCATGTACTGGAGTTGGAGGTCCCTCATCTTGGCCTGCCCCTTCTCACAGTCCCAAAGCCCTCAGGGGCAGGAGCAACACAGTGATCAGAGGAAGGTGACACTCCATCATACCTCTGCTGCTGCCACTGTTGGCAGTGCAAGCCTTGGCTAACCTTGGTTACCTGAGTCTTGGGCCAGCCCTGGGCAGCTGGGGACCCACCATCTGAGGCTTGCCTGCGCCTTGGGCCAGCTCTGGGTGGCTGGGAGGCTGAAGAGACTGGGGGACTCCAGAGGCAGACCTGCCACCTCAGCAGGGCTGAGGGGACTGGGTACCGCCATCTTGTGGCTGTGGGCATTGCCAACTTTGAGGGCATGGCAGTCAATTAGCATATTTCCTCCTTATTGGCTGTGAGTACTGCCATATTTGTGATGGTATGAGGGTCAATTAGAATATTCTCTCTTTATTAGATAGGATCATGTTATACTTTATTATAGTACTAATTCTAGTCATGCTTTGTTAAGCTATGCTACAGGATAGTATTCAGCTATCTAGTTCTATATAATAAAAGAGAAACAAGCAAATTGACTGTATCTCTGCTATGCCCACAAGCCATGCCCACCAGCCGATCAGGAGTGAGTATACAAATTAACCCAACCAAGAAGGCAGTTAATTTGCATATCCAGGTGCAGAGCAAAGACTGAAGATAGTGTAGAAGGAAGCCAAGTGCTGCAGAAGGTAGCAAAGCTTCAGAGGAGCAAGCAGGGTGGCAGAGAAGGGAGGGAAGCAAGCGGAGTGGTGGAGAAGGGAGGTAAACAGGTGGGGCAGCAGAGACGGCCACAGGAAGTCCTATTCTTTCAGGAATCTTCCTGCAATGGGCCTCTAGTGTTACATATTGCTTGAGAATACCTATATATGTAAGATTTTTAAATGCATCAAAAGGATACACACAGCCCAGATGGTGTAGCTCAGTGGTTGAGCATCAACCTGTGAAGCCACAGGTCAAGGTACATGCCTGGGTTTGGGGCTCAATCCCAAGAAGAGGGCATGCAGGAGGCAACCAACTGATCAATGATTCTTTCTCACTGATGTTTCTATCTTTCTCTTCCTCTCCCTTCTTCTCTCTAAAACCAATAAAAGTTTTGATTTTTTTAAAAATTATAAGCACAAAATAAAGTATATTGATTAACTCTAGGAAAGAGGAAGGTGCCTGAAACCAGGAAGGATAAATGAATGACTCATCTCTCTCTCTCTCTCACACACACACACACACACACATACATATATATATATACATATATATATACATATATATATAATTTTTAAATTTTATTTGTATCATATATTTATACTTAAGCTAAAATAGCACAGAGAAAGTTGAAATAATTCACTTATTACACTTACTCATTGAGCCCCTACTATGACTCAGACTCTTTTCTAGGTTTAATAATATAGCAGGGAAAAATAAAATAAAATCCCTGACTTCATGGAATTAATGTTTTATTTAGAGCAACCAGGCAATAAGTACACAACTCAGTCTGTATGGTGGTGCTTAGTGATATGGAGAAAAATAGGATAAGGGGATCTGAAATTCTGAGACTGGGATGGGGAGAGAAACTTAGTTTACTTAGGGTGGTCAGGAAAGGTCTTTCTGATGAGATATTTTAGAGAGATCTGAGAAATGAGAAAAGGAGTCAAATAAATCTTTTGGAAGAGAATGTTGCAGGCAAAGGGAGCATAGTGGGCTAAAGCTTGGAGTGGACGCTGGAAATGGCTGAGCAGAGTGGGAGAGGAGGATGGCTGGGAGGTGGGGAGAGTCTCGTGCAGAGCTGGGAAGCCAGTGTTGGAAATGTGCCTTTCACTCTCTACGAAACTGTGCTGCATAGAAAAATGCTATTCTTTGTGCCTTTTGGTTATACCTTCAACATTTCATAATAAGCTTATAAAAATAAGAGATAGTATTAGATAGTAATTTGATATAAATTATTTTATTGGATTCATCATCTCTAGGAGAAGAGGGGTTTGGGGCAACTTGAGGTAAAGTTATTTAATGTGGGAAGAAATGATCCAGGAAAAGGAGTGTATGTGCATGGGTGCGTATGTGTTTTGTGAAGACAAATTATACTTCTCAATGATTAGATAACAGTACACAAACAATGTCCTGGGATGTTCAGGGAGACCTAATCACCATGCAGGGGCTGCAAATTTTGGGAGACCAGAAAGTATTACTCTCAAAGAAGCTAGAGAGAAATAACAACTCAGATCGGCATGCTAACCAGCGGGCCAACTCCTGATCCTGCCTTGTTTTAAAGCTTCCATGGTAAATGCCTTCTATTTCTTCTGTTTTTATTCAGCTATTTGTGGATGAAGGAACAGAAATTCTAATGCATCAGGATTTCAAATATCTGTTCTTGAAAGAGAGTCCAATAAGTTAACGTTTTACAGCCGGATACCATCTCTAGGCCATGTGCTTTAAGGCCAGCAGGCTACTCAGGAAAATTCCATGGTTTGTGCTTTCTGTTGGAGATTCATAAGCAATGCATTCATTGCCTGTGCTGTGCTACCAGCTACTTCTCAGGGGAAAAGGAGAAATCTTAAAGCCAAATGCTGAGCTACTTATTTCTTTTAGAGGTTTGCAGACAACGTGCACCAGTGTATTGATTCAGAAAGAGAAGAATCCACAAGGAAAGAAAGTTTTGTTGCTTTCTACCCAATTTACACCATCTTCAATCTTTGTTCAAATAGATGCAAGGAAATTAGAAATGACTACCTCTAACTTGTTTACTCTTTGTTTCTTTATGTTTCATCTTTTGCTGTCAATTATGGGTATACAGAGCAGTGACCAAGCTTCCAGAGTGTGAAGAATCTATTTAAAACTAATATCTCTGTTCATGGCTGTGTGGAGGAAAAAGTCAATTAATGATTTCATTTTAGCATCAACCTGCCCATTTTCATGAAGCTGTAAGTTTGTAGTCCACAAAGAAATCTGGCCTGCTTTTAAAGTGATGAACATCTATTATTACATACTGGTTCGGATAATCAAACTAAGAAAGCCAGTGCTTATATTTAATGCTGTACATTAAAGGACAGTTGATCTTTAAAATGGCAAAAAAAAATCTAAGAAGATGAAAGACATATACAATATGGTAAAGAAATAAACCTGACTATCCCTTGAGAGAGAACTGAACTACATTTTCTTTATAATTTTAAGTTGTTTATAGAATGTGGATATTTATCCAGCACTCACTGTGTGCCTGGCAGGTATAATTAGGATCTGCGTTTCTCAGACTTTAACATCCATGTAAGTCACCTGAGGATCACACTAAAACGGATTTCTAATTCAGTCGGTCTGGGTGGAGCTCAAGACTCTGCTTTCTGACAAGCTCTCAAATACTGCTGGTGCGCTAGACTTCCAGCCACAATTTGTCCAGCAAGTAATTTTATGATGCATAGTATAATGCAATCAGAATGCAACTCAATGAGGTTGCTATTCTGATCATTTCTTATAGGTGAGGAAAGTAAAGGTCAGAGAGGGTGGGCAGATTTCTCAAGGTCTCAGATAGGACAAGGCAGGTCTAAATTTGACTCCAGAGCCTGAACACTCAAGAACTATCTTCCAACTGCCTCCTATCAAAATGGATCCACTCTTGATGGTTTTATCCCATAATGAATGACTGAAGTTTAATAGACAGTAATATGTCTAAACATTTTAGTTTAGCCAAGTCAGTCTTTCTTCATTTTAATAGGTTTCCCCAGCCTGTGTAAGCTCAGTTTATTAAGGGGAGCTTGTTTTCTTCATTTAGGCCAACTGGTAATCTCAAACCACAGTGATATTTCCCAGTCTGCCCCTGGCATACTGACCGTATATAGTGTTAATATGGTTTTAAGGAGAGTTTAAGGAGAATGTCATTCGTGGGTCAGCAATGTGCCCTGCATTAAAATGCAGGTTGGGTAAGGATTTCTTTTAACACTTCACAAGCAGTTATTTTGAATAAGTTATTTTGAATGCATACATTGTACACATTCATATTTGATATTAAAGCAATTAGTTTACTCTCTGTTCAATTCTAGAAACATTTATTGATCACCTACTAGATTCTGGGTACTGTGACTTGGGCTATAATGACGGCAGAGAGAAATAAAGGTAAGCAGGTTGTCTTAGGGTCTTACAGGAGTACCATAACCGCTCAGTGAATTGGAATTTTATGTAATTAATTAACATCACTGCTAAAGTGTAAGACTTAATCATGGACATGTTCATAAATTGGATGAGGTCTGCCTGCATTAGACACATTTCATTTTTTTAAATCTTGATAATATACAGGTTCCATGCTGTTGATGTGCTAACTTGTCCTCACCTCAACCGAATCTTTCGCATGTCGGTAGGCTCAAATTAACAACTACTTTTAAAAAGTCACATGTATATTGTGGGTAGCTACATTGCAAAGAGAATAAAAAATATTATCCAGATGCATAATATGCGTGGCCCTCTCCCTCTTCCACCACTGCTGCCTCCTCCTTCTGCCACTCCTGGTGCTTCCTGTGTGCTCTTTGGGGTCCACCTGGTACCTCTTTTGTGAAAGGGTGGCTGAGGAGACTCATCAGAACGGAGAACAATGATTATATTCATTTGAAGGTGGTGTACTCTGGAATACAGTTTATGATTAAGAGGCACAGACCACTTAATAAACTAATGAAAGCCTATTGTGGACCACAGGGTTTGTCAATGAGACAAATGCGATTCCAATTTGACAGTCAGACACTGCACACTTGGACAAGGCGGATGAAGGTACAAGTGATGTGTTCCAGCAGCAGACGGGAGGCATCTGCTAAAAGGGGAACTGCTACTTTACTCCAGAACTTGGCTCCTCCAGACCAAAAAGACATTTTCCATTAGAAAACTATTTTGTTCCACCACACCCTGACTATACACCATAGTTTTCTTTCATTTTCCTCTTTCCCATTCCTTTACTGGACATAAAGTAACTGATGTTACTTTAACAAAAAAAAAAGTATTTGCATTTTTTTTTCTAACTAAATGGCCAGTGCTATGTTTTGATTGACATTAAATGGAAATGGCATAGGGAAAATACTGGTTCTATGAAGACAACCCCTTTCTCCATTAGCAGCTCATTCAGCTCTTATCTTTATATTCCAATAAGTTATTTTGCTCTCACTGTTTAACAGAAAAGAACAAAGTAAATATCCTTACATACCTTGTTTGGGGAGTTTTAATATTTTTCATTCACCATTGTTAAGCCAAGGACAATTTATAACTTTTTGAAAATAGCTGTTACATGTAGGGCAAACTGTCTTTAATTGGGGATAAATTACTCTAAAAGAAATGATTCCTAGATCATATTCTCTCTAAGTCAAGCATCTTGTTGTTTAAATAAACTTAAGCTTCATATATATATATATATATATATATATATATATATATATATATATATTGTTGAGAGCATTACAGATGTCACCCTTTTTTGCCCTCATTGCCCCTCCCTCTAGCCAGTTCCTGCCCTGCCCTAGGTCTCCACCCTATTGTCTGGGTCCATAGGTAATGAATATCTATACTAATAAAAGGGTAATATACTAATTAGACCAGATAGACTGGACATCATTCTGGATGTCCTTCCTGACAAAGCTGGGGGCTTGGCTGGCCTGCAAACCCTTGGTGGCCCCAAGCCCAGGCTGGCCCTGACCCCCAACAGAGACCCCCACCCCGATTGGGGCATAACCATCCTACAAACCCTCAGCAGCCCCTCCTCACTTAGACGGGCCCCAACCCCCAGTGGGGATTCTTCCACCCCAATCTGGGGCCCCCTTCAGGGCAGGCCAGCCGGCCCCCGCCCATGCACCAGGCCTCTATCCTATATAATAAAAGGGTAATATGCAAATTGACCCTAATGGTAGAATGACCAGAACAACCACTGGACCAATCACTATGAGGCACACTGACCACCTCTTATTTCTTTCCCCAGCCATCAGGCACTGATCACCTGATGGTGAACGGGGATCCAGGGATGGGTGGTGGTGGGGGGCAGGGCCAGCTGTGGGCAGCTGGGGAAGATGGTCCTAATCACAGGCCAGTCCTAGGGACTGTACCTGTGCATGAATTTCATGTACCAGGTGTCTAGTATACATTTAAGTTCTTTGGTTCCTGTCATCCCAGGCTCCCAGACTCCCTATCCCTTTTCCTCTGAGATTTGTCAGTCTGTTCCATTTTTCCATACCTCTGGCTTATTTTATCCATCAGTTTATTTTGTTTATTAGATTTCTTTTTTGTTTATTTTGATTTTTAGATTCAATTGTTGATAGATATGTATTTATTACCATTTTCTTGTTCATATTTCTTGTTGTTCTTCTTCTTCTTTCTCTTTTTCTTCCTCTTCTATTTCTTCTTCCTCTTCTTTAAGAATACTCTGCAACATTTCATGTTATACTGGTTTGGTGGTGATGAACTCCTTTAGCTTTTTCTTGTCTCTGAAGCTCTTTATCTGATCTTCAATTTTAAGTAATAGCTTTGCTGGGTAGAATAATCTTGGTTGTTGGTTCTTGCTCTTCATCACTTTGAATATTTCTTTCTACTCCCCTCTGGCCTGAAAAGTTTCTGTTGAGAAATCAGCTGACAATTGTAGGGATGCTCTTTTGTAGGTAACTAACTGCTCTTCTCTTGCTGCTTTTAAGATTCTCTCTTTTTTTAAACACTTGACATTTTAATTATGATGTATCTTGGTGTGGCCTCTTTGAGTTCCTCTTGTTTGGGACTCTCTGTACTTCCTGGACTTGTAAGTCTGTTTCTTTCACCAGGTTAGGGAAGTATTCTGCTATTATTTCTTCAAATAGGTTTTAAATCTTTCTCTCTCTCTCTCCCCTTTCTGGCACCCCTATTATATGAATATTGGTACACTTGAAGTTGTCCCAAAGACTTACACTAGTTTCATATTTCTAGATTCTTTCTCTTTTTGTTATTCTGATTGGGTGTGTTTTTGCTTCCTCATATTCCAAATTGTTGATTTGATTCTTGAAATCCTCTACTTTCCTATTGAATCCCTTTAAATTATTTTTTGTTTCAATCAGTGTATGCTTAATTTCTGACTGATCCTTTTCCATGTCTTTGATGTTCTCATTAAGGTTCTTAAAATTCTCACTAAGATCCTTGAAAATCTCATTAAGTCCCTTGAAACTCTCATTAAAATCCTTAAGCAACCTTATAACCATTGTTTAGAACTCTATATCTAATAGTTTGTTTGCTTCCATTTCATTAGTTCTTTTTCTGATTTTTTTCTGTTCTTTCATTTGTGACATGTTTCTTTGTCTCCACATTTTGGCTGCTTCCTTGTGTTAGTTTCTATGTATTAGGTAGAGCTTCTATGACTCCTGGAATTGGTAGAATGGCCTAGTATAGCAATTGTCCTATAAAGACCAGTAGCTCAGCCTCCCTAGTCAACTGAGCTGGACACTCTAGATGAGAACCTGTGCAGGCTATGTGCACAGTCTTATAGTTGAGCCTTGACTTGACATTACTGGGGGGAATTGATCTATAGGCTAACTGGCTGCGAGGGCCAGCTTTGACTATGGTGGAAGAGCTGATGTGCAAGAGATACCCATATGGAACAGGACTTTCTTCAGCAGGGCTTTGATCTCACTGAATCTGCCCTTTGAGTATGTTGATGTGTAAAGTTGTAGTCTGGTATGGTCTGAAGCTGTCTACTAGGTGCACTGGCTCTGGGGCCTCCCAGGAGGTGCAAAGTCAGCCATTGTGTGGAGCTACCTAGCTGGAGCTATAGAGCTGTCTGCAGATGGCTTCTATTTATGTTGGGCTTAGAAGTGCTCAGGTGAAGCTGTGAAGCAAGGCAGGCTGGTGCTGGATCTTGGGCCTCTTATTGATAGGTTTGGGGCACACTGATTCTAGCTGTTGCTTGTTTAAGAGATTTTAGCAAAATCTTAAGCCTGAGCAGAACAGGCCATTCACATAGAAAAGCTACTGTAAACAGCTAGGGTGGGGCTGCAAATTGGATGGGAAAGGGTTTCAGGGAATCACTAGGGTGGAGTGAATAGTGTGAGCTAGGCTGATGGAAACTCAGATATGGCTGCCAGTCAGTTCTGCAATGGGAGAAGTCGTAGCATAGGAATAATGACTCTTGCAAGCACCCCTGTCCAAGAGAAAGCCATCCCTGTGTTCTTGCTCAATGTCAGAAAATCCAGTTTCTCTCCATATGTCCCTGGATTCCCCAAAGCCAGTGTCCAGCCCTGGAGCTCAGAGGGATCATGAGCTGGCCCTTCAAGAGAAACTGTCTGTGTCTCCAGCAGTCTTCATGTCACTCAGCCACAATCCCACACTGGTTTTTACAGCCTGAAGTTACATAGACTTCTCTTCCTGGGCAGGGGGTCTGGTGTGGGACTGGGACCTCTTCCTCCTTATAGAAGGACTCCACAGACCAGGTAGTTCTCCCAATTAAAAATATGCCACACCTCATGTAGATGTCAAACCAGCTTATTCCATGTGCCCACCCCTCCTACCAGTCTCATGTGCTTTCTTCTTTATTTCTCTAGTTGTAGGACTTCCATTCAGCCCTATTTCAGGTAGTTATGAATAGTTGTTCTGTATTTTAGTTGTAATTTTGATGTGGTTGTGGGAAGCAGTGCCCCGGCATTTACCTATGCCACCATCTAGGTTCCTCTGCTAAACTCAAACTTCTTGTTTTAAAAAATATATCTATAAGCATCCAAATTTACGTAATCAGCTAATGTTTATTGTACACTCACTAAGTGTAAGATTGTGGGCCAAGTTTTGAAAAATACAATAACTTTATCAGGCATTTTTTTCTGCTCTTAATGAACCAATAGTCCAGTGGTTCTCAACCGCAATAGTCGGAATCAATTATTGTTACACTTTCATGAGCATAATAATCACTAAGGAGATATGAGTGACCTAACATACAAGATTTTTGAGATATGAGCCGTTGAGCAAGCGATTTTTGCTTTGAAATATGAGCAACATTTGAGATAGGAGTAATCACGCAGATCAGCTGGCTGCACACGACCCACCAGTTTACCGGGACTTGAGTGTCTCATAGTTTCCCATGCTTCAAGGTTACGGAATGAATTAAACTCGTATCTCAAGGTACCACTCTATTCTTACACTTGAATTCTAAGTCATAATAAGAAATGAAGTATTGATACACACAACCACATGAATGCATCTCTAAAATATTGTGCTGAGAAAAAGAAGTCAAACATAAAATGTATTCATTTGATATATTCATTAGTATAAAATTAACTATTACTAGTATATATCATATAACTATCAAACAATCTCATGATTTTAAAGCTGTTTCATAGAAATTATCTTTGACCACCTCAATACAGTGGAGACCCTCTTTATTTTCTTCATAGCATTTACCATAATTTGTAATTATATATTTATTTACTGATTACCATGGTGATCTTCTATCACTATACTAGACTATAATTTTATTTTTGTAGACTCTAATTTTCAAGAGACATCAATTACATGTTGTTTGCCAATATGATGGCTTTTACAATGGCCAGTATCAATAAAATGCTTTTTAGGTAATTGTTGCAATAATGATCACCAGCTCCTTGAGGAAAAAATTGGCTCATTTTTTTTGTGTATCTGTAATAACTGATAATAAGTTCAAAGAGGGCTCTAAAAATACTTTTTGGATGAGAAAGAGATATCACCAGAAACTATTACATGGCTCATAATCTAGATAAAAAGAGTAAGTGATGTAGGATTCTTTGCCCAAATTTGGAGGGATGACTTTCCAAGTAGGGGGAATTAGGCATTATGTAAATGATGCAAATGAGTCTCCATTTGCTAGTAAACTGCTTTAAACTAAATAATAGAATAGATTAAGCCAAAGGTGCTTCATTAAGTTAATTACATTTCAAACAGCAGTCTAGGCAACTGCGTCTCAGTTCTAATTACACATTAGAACCACCTGGAAAGCTTTCCAAATCACAAGTGCCTGGATTTTTTTCTCTTCATTCCCTGAGGCTGTGATTGGACTGGTTTGGATGGGTCCTGTGTATCGGTAGTTTCATGTATTATTAGGCTGAGAAGAGCTGACTAAGAAAGGGGTATATGAAGATGTAATATAATGTGAGCTTTGGTAAAAAAAGCAGAACTTAAATGCATCTTAGTCACTTTCTAGCTGTGTAATCTGATGCTGATTACTTAACCTGTCAGAGCCTTGGGGTTTACTTTTATAATAAGATAATAATGTCTACCTTTTAAGATGGTGAGAATTAGAAATTATATAATGTTCTCACGCATAGTAGATAATCATAGTTAGTCACTGCCATTATTTTTACATATAGGTAGGTAAGATACTTTATTTTCTTAGTTTAGTCCCAGACACCTCAGGTAGATTTAAATTGAGCGTATCTGGTCTGTAAATGGAACTTACATCTCTAAGAGCTCAAATTTGACAATAGGATAACAGCTTTATTATCAAAGCTAACTTTTGAATGGTAGATAACTTCCAACCCACATTATTCCAAATGAGAGCTAAAGAAATAAGGTACATTAATAATGGCAGAAAATCAATAATGATATTTAACCTTTCTTGAGTATTTACTTGGGCAAAGTACTGTTTTATAAGCTCTACATAAATCATTCCATCTAACTTTGAAGCATCTGAATTGTTTTGAGTACTTTCTTACTCTTATTATCACTCCCAATTACATTGAAGAAAAATGAGGCACAAAGATATGAAATAACTTGTCCAAGTCCCACAGTTCATAAATGGCAGGACAAAGATTTGAGCTCAGGCAGTCTGACATTAGTTGCCCTGTTCTTAACACCCTTCCTCATCACTTTCTTCCCCAAAATAGCCCTATATCAATTTGGGTAAGAAAATGACACCTAATTAATCTAATATAATATGTATTTGGAGATTGAGTGGCTATGATTTTAGAAAGAAAGAAAATGGATCAAGTATATGAAATTAATGAGAACTCGTACATATCATGGAATTATTTTTGAAAGCTATATAATGAACAATCAACTTTGTATCTTCTAGTTTTTCTTAGGCAAGAAGAAACTTCTTTGAATATGTTCTTTTATTATTTTAGTATTTCCAGCTGCAAGTCTCCCCTCTGTCCCTCAACTGAATGATGTCCAAGACAAAGGCCAGAAGTCTGTCACTGGTGAAGTTGAGTCGCATTTAAATTCAAGTATCTTGTCCAAGACAATCCTATTATTTCCCTGCTCTCCTTCTGTCCATTTTCTGCCTAATGCACATATTAGGGAGGGAGAGATGTTGATGGTAGTTTGAAATAGCTCTTCTTTTCAAGTGGATGCATGCAGACCCTGAGCAAAGGATGAACAGATTGCTCTGACACAGATTTCTGTGAAGGAGAGGGCTAAGGGACTTTGTTACTTTAAAAGTAAGAAGCAGTTCTGTTTACCTGTCTTTTTAGGCTTTTATTGTCATAACAGCTTGAACTAAAATTAACCTTTAGATACAATCAGCAGGGTAAGTATCTTTGAAAAAGTTATGCTTCTACAAGGTTGGATCTTTAAAGACTGAACATGGAGATTCTAGCAAAACACACCCGGGGGTCAGGGGGGGAGGAGAGGATCGGAATTGTTTGGGAAATTCGGGGTAGGGGTTGCCGCCTTTGACCAGGTCCCCTCAGAGGCCCCTGACCTTTTCGAGAATTCTCCTTACAGACATTCAAACCAAGTCTCGTGCTTCTCACACAGATTCATGGACATATTTGGAAGCCAACTTATATCTGGGCCTTTAATCTCTAGAAATCCATTGCATTTTTTTTATTTACGTGAAAATTATCAAAGGGAACATGACTTCTGTTTAAACTCACTTCTTTCCTTATTCCATAAGCATTAATTAATCAATAACCAAAGGCCTAAGTATAGTAGGTGTTGGGTATACAATTGGAAGGAACATAGTATCTTCTCCAGAAGCTCATAATCTAGGGTGGGCTTTATGAACACTCCCTTCAGGGCTGCTCTCTAAGTCACTTAGTCACCAAGCAGTGGTTTACTGGTTTAAGGCTGACTTTTTTGATTCTAGGTAAGACCTCAGTGGAAACACTGCTCAGGTTGCTTTCTGATTTTTACATCTGCCAGGACTATGCCCAGGGCTACCTTCTTTTTTAAAAAAAAAATCCAGTTTTCCAAAGTAGATAAATAATTTAAGCAAGGATTTATCTCTGAATTGCTTTACAAATAAATACTTCCAAAAAGTGGAAGCATTAAAAAAAACGCACATTAGAAATCATCTCGTCAGAGTGGGTGAGATAAAAGAAACCTGTGAGCTCAGGGTTAGAGGACAGCAGAGACTGACAGATCCTGCCCAAGTCAGTCAGAAGTAATGAAAATAAAAATAACATGTTTTTGGAGAAATAAAATCAATTTATAACAATGTGATTTGCATACAGCTTTTTAATATTGCCTCTGAAAAGTGGGCTTCTCTAACAGGGACTCTGCATTTAGTTGCTAAAAACTCAATTTTTCAATCATTAGAAAGGATACACATAAGTACTATTATCAACAGTCACTCTGTCATAAATGTATAGTAGGATTATCCAGATGAGCACAGCTGACACCTTCTTTCTGTGCAGGTGTTGACTTGCAAAAGTTCATGTGGATCGTGAATTGATTGCAAAAATGTACTCAATTCTTAATACCCTGTATCCATGCCCATTGCATGGCCAATAGTTATCAAAGACTGGTTCTGGAAAATAGAATGTGGTAGAAGAGATACTGTTTGCTCAAAGTTTGGCTTCAAGAAGCCTGTGTTTCTGTTTTCCCTCTGATGCAGCTGTGTGAGCAAGCCCAGGGAATCTGCTAGATAATGAGATGGGCCTGTCATACCATTGCCCTAGTTAACATCCAGTCATCGTCAACCAGCGAGGTCCCAGAGACCCTGCCTGAAGATGAATGAGTGAGCCCAGCTGAGTTTAGCTGAGGCTGGTCCAGACCATCAGTGCTACCTAATTGACCAGTACTCGAGAGGAAATTTGTGTTTATTACAAGCCATTGAACATTTATGGCTGCTTGTTATGCAGCATTACTTTGGCAGTAGATAACTGGTGCCAGGTGCAGAAAAGCTTTGCTACTTGGCAGAAAGAGTAGAGAGTATATGAATTCCAGGTCTTATTCAGTTTCTTGTCCTGGAAACCTCTCTAGTTCACCCACTACTCATCACCATCGCTGCTGCTCCCTTAGCACCTCATCTTCGATTTTATCTGCTGAAACTTCTAATGCTGTCTGATATTTCTGTGCACTTTCCTCCAGGAACTTGGCTCCGGTTTTGAAAGATTCAGAACCCAAATCTTTTTGAGAGAGAAAGGGAATGAATGAACATTTATTTGGCATCTTATTTATTCAGGCTTTTAATTAAGCTTATAAATAAGGTTAATCACAAACAACCATATGATAAAAAAATAACAAATAATGTTTATTAAGGATTTCTATGTGCCTGGCCCTGAGTTAATGACTTACATGCTTTATTTCACTCTCCATAAAAACTGTAAGAGGTGTTCCTCTGACATAGTTAAGAAAAAGAGCTGTTCTAGGTTAACTTGGCCCAGATCATACAGCAGGTGATGGGGGAGCTAATCTGTACATGTAAGTGCTCATTTACTGATCTATGTGGAAAAGTGGCATCACTCCTTGTTTGACTTGTGTGGGTACTAAGAGTCCACCCAGATATGTGGCCAGTGCTCATATATCCAGAAATCCAAGGTTCTGCTCAGAGATAACATGTGTGCACTGGAGGGAAAGAGGGGAAGACCAGGAGGAGAACATGTGTGCATTGGAGAAAGAGAGGGGAAGACCAGGAGGAGAACATGTGTGCATTGGAGGAAGAGAGGGGAAGACCAGGAGGAGTACATGTGTGCACTGGAGGAAGGGAGGTGAAGACCAGGAGGAGAACATGTGTGCACTGGAGGAAGAGAGGGGAAGACCAGGAGGAGTACATGTGTGCACTGGAGGAAGAGAGGGGAAGACCAGGAGGAGAACATGTGTGCACTGGAGGAAGAGAGGGGAAGACCAGAAGGAGAGCATGTGTGCATTGGAGGAAGGGAAGTGAAGACCAGGAGGAGTACATGTGTGCACTGGAGGAAGGGAGGTGAAGACCAGGAGTACATGTGTGCACTCGAGGAAGAGAGGGGAAGACCAG
>PVJN01029667.1:0-26263 GCA_004026805.1 Lasiurus borealis
CTAATACTTGTATTAGTCAGAGTTCTAGAGAGAAACAGAACCATACACAGAGATAAATTTATCATAAGGAGTTGTTTTGCATGATTACGGAGGCTGGGAAGTCCTATTATCTGGCATTGGCAAACTGGGAATCTAAGGAAAGCCAGAGGTACAATTCAGTCTAAGTTCAAAGGCCTGAGAACCATACCAAGGGCAGGAAAAACTTATGTCCCAACTCAAGCACTCAAGCAAAATAAGGGGTGAATTCTGTCTTTCTTTATTTTTTGTTCTGTTCAGATCCTCAATGGATTGGATGATGCCATTCCCTAATCTGCTTTACTGAGTCCACCAATCTCAACTGGAAACATACTCACAGACACATACAGAAATAATGCTTAGTCAAATATCTGGGATTCCATAACACAGTTAAGTAGATATACAAAATTAAACATCACAAGTCTGCTCCTTGTCAACTTGACATTCAAACATACCTTCTAAACCATATTTAACTTCCAAATAAAGAAAATAACAAGGTCATGTCAAAACCATTTGGCTCAGTAGATAGAGCGTCGATCCCAAATTCGATTCCGGTCAAGGGCATGTATCTTTGTTGCGGGCACATCCTCAGCAGGGGGCGTGCAGGAGGCAGCTGATCGATGTCTCTCTCTCATCGATGTTTCTAACTCTCTATCCCTCTTCCATCCTCTCTGTGAAAAATCAATAAAATATATTTTAAAAAGAAAATAACAAGGTCATAATTCTGCCTAACATGATACAATTGTTCTTCATACAGCTAAAAAAGCATTAACCCTTTCCCCAAAAAAAGGAAATAAAGTTTTAAGTGATGTTTACTTTTCTTCTTGATATCCTGTAACTTATGTTATGATGTAAAACTTAACAATACTTAAATGTTATTATATAAAATCAATACAGTGTATGCTACATGATAAGGATATAAAAGAGAAAAACACAAATATATTTGTTTTGTATTAATAACAAAACACAGAGCAAGGACTCATGACAATTACAGTCATCATTCTATAACTAGATATGTGGTCATTTATAAATACTTTCACTATCTGTTTTTCATTGACCTTATTCACAGGGCATGATAATAGCAAGAAATGCCCAAAGGTATTCCCTGTATTTCTTACCTCCCATGTGGAATTGCAATACAATTACCCCTTGGTAGTCAGGATTAATCATGCCAGCCAGCACAGCAACTCCCTTCTTTGCCTATTGACAAAGAGGCATGAGGAGCCCAAAGTGGTCAAGTGGCACACTTAACTTCCAATTCAATTGAAACATTGTTATGTCTCCTGGTAAAAGCATTCCTCCCTCTGGAACTAAAACCTGAGGCTAGCAGAGTCTGACATTGTGGGAACAGGAAACAAAAATTTGCTAGTTGGCCACTAGGGGAAATAGTGGTGTCACTCCTGTTTCCATCCCTTGATTCCTGGTGATGGGAGAAACACTGCTGTATACTGAATACTGATTCAGAGCATACACAGCCTTCCTGAGCACCCTGTCCCAGAAAGGTATTGTTACCTAACTGGCACTGTAACTGAGTCTTCAGAGTGCCATCCCACTGCTCTATCAAACCAGCCACTTCACAATGGTACAGAAAATGGTAAGACCAATTAATTTTATGAGCATGGGCCCATTGCCACACTTCTATTGTGAAGTGAGTCCCTTGATCTGAAGCAATGCTGTGTGGAATACCATGATGGTGGATAAGACATTCTTTTAGTCCATAGGTGGTAATTTTAGTAGAAGTATTGCAAGCAGGGAAAGCAAATCCACATCCAGAGTGTCTATTCCATTAAGAACAAAAGGCTTCCCCTACCATAATGGGTCAGTGTAATTAGCTTGCCACCCGATAGCTGGCTGATCACCCTGTGGAATAGTGCCATATCAGGGACTGTGTTGATTTTTTGCTGCTGACAGACTGGCAACAGTGGCCAAGGCCAGGCCAACCTTAGTAAGTGGAAATCCAAGTTGCTGAGCCCATGCATAACCTCCATTTCTACCAATATGTCACTTTGATCATGAGCTCATTGGGTGATGAAAGAGGTGTCTAGGGAAAGGGGCTGACTGGTATTCACATAATGGGTCATCCTATCCTTTGCTACTGAGGTCATCCTTTGGTGTGACCATTCATATGGGATGCAAATATCTTCACATTTTTTGCCCATTCTGGGAGTTCTATTTACTTATCTCTTCCCTAAATTTCCTTACCACTAATTTTCCAATCATGTTCCTGGCCATCCAGCCAAACCATTAGCTGCAGCCCATGAATTGGTATATAATTGCACATCTACTGGTAGTCATTTCTCCTTCCAAGCAAAGTGAACAACCAAAGTGCTGCTCCAAGTTCGCCCACTGGGAAGACTTTCCTTCACCGCTGTCCAGGGATGTCCCAGAGAGGGGCTGTAGAGCTGTCCACTTTGAAGTGGTACCTGTATATTATACAGAAACATCTGTGAGCCAGGCCTAAGTCTTCTCTGTCTTTATCAACTGGTTGTAGGGAACTCTGTGTGAAGCCATTCATACAGGCTGGGGGAAAGAGTGGGGTTCGTGGGCAAGTGGGCCATTTCTTCATGTAACTTACTTGTGCCTTCCAGAACTGCTCATCACATACCTACCACTTGCATTTAATGATGGAATGATGCTCTGCCCATCCAACTTTATCACTTGCTGGGTCAGATAACCCCAGCTTAGATAGTCAGCTCAGGTTGCATGGTAACTTGGTAGTCCAGTGTTAAACATTCAGACTCTACGAATGCCCACTAGCTACCCAAGAGTTATTTCTCAAAAGAAGAATACATTTCTGCAAAGAATGGAAGGTCTTTTCTCAAAAATCTTAATGGCCTGTGTTGAGAATCACCTTTTGAAGCCTTGCAAAGACTCCAAGTAGCATCCCTATTTGCTTCATCACATGGCCCAAATGGCAAAGCAGCTTGCATAGCAGTCTGGACCTGTTGCAGAGCCTTCTCTCATGAGATCCCCACTCAAAACCATCATCTTTTTGAATCACTCAGTTAATGGACCAGTCTAACATACCCAAATGAGGAATATGTTGCCTCTAAAATCCAATGAGGACCAATAGGTATTGTGCCTGTTTGGCTGTAGGAGGGGCCAGATGCAACAACTTTTTCTTCACCTTTGAAGGGATATCTCTACATGTGTCACTGTACTCCTAAAGATTTCACTAAGATGAAAGCCCCTGAATTTTTGTCAAATTTATTTCCCATCCTCTCATACACAAATGCCCTGCCATTAAGTTCAGAGTAGTTCCTACTTCTTGCTCTAATCAGCATAAGGGAGCAACTTCCATTCTGCATAATGTCATCAATGTAATGGGCCAGCATGATATCTTGTGGGAGAAAAGGCAATCAAGATCCCAGTGAACAAACTATTAACATCGAGTTGGAGAGTTGATAGACCTCTAGGGTAGGACAATGAAGATATGTTCCTGGCCTTGCCAGCTGAAATCAAACTTCTTCTGTGGTCCTTGCTAACAAATATGGAGGAGGGAAAAGCATTTGACAGATACCAGCTGCATACCAGGTACCAGTTAATTAGCTCAAGCACTTAAACCACATCTATCCCTAGCCGGTTTTGCTCAGTGGATAGAGCATCGGTCTTTGGACTGAAGTCTCAGATTCCATCCCTGTTAAGAACACGTACCCCTGATCCTCCACAGTGGAGGATCGCAGACTCGATTCATGGCCCTAATTCAGGTGTGTGTGGGAGGCAACCAATTGATGTGTCTCTCTCACATCGATGTTTCTGTCTCTCCCCTTCCCTTCTACTCTCTCTAAAAATCAATGACAAAATATCCACTGGTGAGGATTAACAAAAAAAAGAAAGGAAGAAACCACATCTGGTATAACAGTTGTTTTGATTGGGTGTTTGTTTTTGTTTTTGCTTTTTTGCTTCCTTATATTTCAAATCTCTGATTTTATTCTCTGCTTCATTTACTCCACTGTTGATTCCTGAAATGTATTTTTCATTTTCATTTAGTATATTTTTCATTTCTGATTGGTTCTCTTTTTGTTTCCTATTTCCATTTTTATGTTTTTATGTTTGCTATCTCTTCGTTGAAGTTTTCTCAAAGTTCATTAAGCATCCGTAAAACCATTGTTTTGAACTCTGCATCTGGTAGATTGCATGTCTCCATTTTGTTTAGTTCTTTCTCTGGAGTTAGGGTGAAGGTTCTGTTCTTTCCTTGGGACACTTTTTTTTGTCTCCTCATTTTAGCAGCCTCCCTGTGTTTGTTTCTATATATTAGATAGAACTGTATGTCTCCCATTCTTGTTGAGTGGCCTTATGTAGTAGGTGTCCTGTAGGGACCAGTGACACAGCCTCCTGGTTCACCCAAGCTAGGCACTCCAGGTACAACATCCCCCCACCCCCACCCAAACATGAATTGTGTATACATTCCTGCTATAGTTGAGCCTTGATTACTGTTGGCACCTCAGTGGGAGGCATTTACTCCCAGGCCAGTTGGCTGTAGGGCTAGCTGTGACTACTAGCCACTGTGGAGGATCAGCAGTGCCAGGGCTTCAGCAGGATTCTGGTGCCCACTGAGTCCTCCCCTTGAGTGTGTCACTTGTGGAAATGGTTGGGTGGTGTTTCAACATGGTCTGAAGCTATCTACTGGGTGTTCTGGCTCTAGAGGGGCTCCTGGAATAGTGCAACACTGCTTGTTCTGCCAGGGTCACCCAGCATGAATTACAAAGCAATCTGAAGATGGCTGTTACTTGTGTTGAGTTTTGAGGTGCCCAGGTCAGATCAAGCTGTGAACCAAGGTGGCTACTGCTGATGCCAGGCCTAGGGTCTTTTAGCAAGATGTATGGGGCATGCTGAAGCCAGATGCTGTTTGTTTGAGAGATTTTAGGAAAGTCTGAAGCATGTGCAGGGACAGGCCAGTTGTATGGAAAAGCCACTAGAAACAGCTTGAGTGAGCCCACAATTTGGGTGGGGCGGTGTCTCAGGTGATCACCACGGCAGGATTGTGAGCCAATCTGATGGAGACTGAGATATAGTAACCACCTGTCAGCTCTATGGAAGGTCTTGGAAAAGGAGCAGTGGTCTCTGTCAGCACTTTTGCCTGGCTGAAAGCTGCCCCCCATCTTTTGCTAATCTCATGTAGTGCCTACTTCATAGGAGGTACAACAGAGGAACTAGATAAACTACACCAGAAGGAAACAGCCATATTCTCTTCAAGCTGCTGCCTGAGTGCTGGAACCCAGAGGGAGTCAGTCAGAGTAAGTCTGTGCAGAGTCCCTTTAAAAGGAACTGCCTAGGATTCCAGTAGCCTTCCATCTCTCGCAGCCACAATCTCTGCTGGTTTTTACAGACCAAAGTTATGGGGACTATTCTTCCTGGCACTGCACCCCTGGCCTAGAAGCAATGACACTCCAATAGCAATAAACATATTTAACGCCTAGAGATTAGTTTCTAAATATTATTTCTCCATAACAGAAACAAGGGTTTCTCAGTAACAGAAGCAAAAGTTCCTTGAAGAAATGGCTAATTCTGAAAGTACAAGATTTGCCTATGGCATATACTTGTGTCAGAGATCAAACCAAAAACTGAAAGGTTTGTGTAAAAGATATGAAAAAAAAAACCAAAAAATTTTAAACCTTCCCACCCCCCACTAGGTTAAGAACAGTTTAAGCAAAAGACCACTTACTATAATTAATTATAAAAACTCCACATTTCTACAAAAAAGAGAGGTGACTATTTCACAACCCCTTACTCTCAAAATTAGCCATTAAGGGGGAAGAAGTGAACATTTACCATGCCTTTTTTTTTTCCGAGAGATTTTTCTAATTGTTAAATAAAAGCACTCTGTAAAGAGCAAATAGCCGAAACCGGTTTGGCTCAGTGGATAGAGCAATGGCCTCCGGACTGAAAGGTCCCAGGTTCGATTCCAGTCAGGGGCACATAGCTTGCTTGCAGGCACATCCCCAGTAGGGGGCATGCAGAAAGCAGCTGATTGATGTTTCTCTCTCATTGATGTTCCTAACTCTCTATCTCTCTCCCTTTCTCTCTGTAAAAAATCAATATTAAGAAAAAGAAGAAGAAGAAGAATGCCAGCAAATAAATGTCAAAAGGAAGACAAAAAGAGAAATTCTGAACAACCAATGAAATAATTGATTCCGGCAAATATCAGTGGATGGGTTACCAGGGAATTGGATATTCATTTTGACACAAAAACATTATCCTGCAGATAATTTGCTCAGTGCAATGGGGAGGGAAATATACCGTTACCTTGGAGATATCAACCAAGTGATCAAATCTGGCATCATAATACTGGAACAGCCTGACATGACACCCTCCTAAGTAATTTAATATTTAGTACACATCTTTCCCAAACTACTTAATCTGAATCTCATGTAGTGCCTACTTTGTAGGAGGTACAACAGAGGAACTCGATAAACTACACCAGGAGGAAACAATCACACAAATGCAGAAAGTGGGATGATGCTCTACAACTGGTCTGGTTCAAACAGTCAATGCTAACAGGGAAAGGTGAGACAATGAGGTACCATCTCACACCTGTCAGAATGGCGATTATCAAGATGACTAAAGAGCTATGACCAAATGCAATGCATAAACCTGAACTAGATCCACCAGATTATGCTGCACTTAACATAACACTCAAACTCTCAATGGTTTAGAACAGTGGTTGGCAACTCACTTAACAGAGCAGCAAAACATAGCTTGCAAGCCAGTTTGCTGACCACAGGCTTGGAACAAATGTTTATTCCTCCCCACCTCACCCCAACTTCTGTAATAATGTTTAAAAAGTATTATGGGGAATCCAAGATGGCAGCAGAGGTAAACACCTACACTGCTGCCTCGCACAACAATTTCAAAACTACAACTAAAAGACAGAATGGACATCATCCAGAACTACAGGAAAGCTGGCTGAGTGGAAATTTTACAACTAGAAGGAAAGAGAGGGGCTCACAGAGACCCAGAGGAGCTGCAAAAAGCTAAGGTACGGAGATGTGCATGTGGAGAGAGCGGGTGCCGGAGAACCTGGCTGGCTTTCTCTGGTGGGAGGGAGATGGAGAACCCCTTATCCTACGTCACTAAACCCAAGATCCAGCTGAAACTCATAAGGGGGAAGTTTGGACTGTGAAAAGGGAGAAGTTCATGGAAATTTAGGAGTTGCAAAAGATCAGGAGTCTGGTGACGTGCACGGCACTGCGCACAGAGGACAAGCTTCTGATTGTGCCACTGGCTTTCACAGGTGGGTGGGAGACAGACCCTCCCAACTGCACCACTTTAAACTTCACTAAACCCCAGTTTCGGGCAAAACCCTGGGGATCCAGACTCATATGGTCCCGGAGCACAGGGGAGCCGAAGGGACAGCAGTCTAGAGGCACTGCAAGAGCCCCAGCACAAGGGACTGCTCCAGTGATTTACCCAGTCACGTGAGACTCGGGGGCTGTAGAGAGTGGGGCCGACTGGAAGGCAAGGCGGTCCCTTAAGCCCTGAGACTCCACCCATCTCAAGCTCAATAGAGAGGCATCTGCAGTTTTGCAAGTCTGGTATCATAAGGCTGAATCCAACACAGAAGTTCTCCCTGCATAGTGAAAATGCAGAGATAAGGGAAGGGATCACAAACAACAGGAAGGGAAAACAAACAACTAGATATAGAGTTCAAAACCACGCTTATAAGGTTTTTCAAGAATCTCCTAGAAAAGATGGATACATTTAGCGAGACCCAAGAGGAGATGAAAGAGAACCAACTAGAGATGAAAAAGAACTAACTAAAAATTAAACATACAATGACTGAATTAAAAAATATTGTACAGAGACCTAACAGCAGACTAGAGGAAGGCAAGAATCAAGTCAGAAATTTGAAATATAAAAAATCAGAAAACACTCAACTGGAAAAGCAAGAAGAGAAAAGAATCCAAAAATGTGAAGATAATGTAAGGAGCCTCTGGGACAGCTTCAAGCATACCAACATCAGAATTATGGGTTGCCAGAAGAAGTGAGAGAGCAAGATACTGAAAACCTACTTAAAGAAATAATGACTAAAAACTTCCCCCATCTGGTAAAAGAAATAGACTTACAAGTCCAGGAAGCACACAGAACCCCATATAAAAGGAATCCAAAGAAGACGACACCGAGACACATCATAATTAAAATACCAAGAGCAAAAGACAAAGAGAGTGCCGAGACCGGTTTGGCTCAGTAGATAGAGCGTCAGCCTGCGGACTGAAAGGTCCCAGGTTCGATTCCGATCGGGGGCATGTACCTTGGTTGCGGGCACATCTCCAGTATGGGGCGTGCAGGAGGCGACTGATCGATGTCTCTCTCTCATCGATGTTTCTGACTTTCTATCCCTCTCCCTTCCTCTCTGTAAAAAATTAATAAAATATATTTTTAAAAAAAAAGACAAAGAGAGAATATTAAAAGCAGCATGAGAAAAACAGTTCATTACCTACAAGGGAGCACCCATACGACTGTCAGCTGATTTCTCAACAGATACGATGCAGGCCAGACGGGAGTGGCAAGAAATTTTCAACGTGTTGAATAGCAAGAACCTACAACCAAAGATACTCTATCCAGCAAAGCTATCATTCAGAATTGAAGGGCACATAAAGAGCTTCACAGATAAGAAAAAGCTAAAGGAGTTCATCAACTCCAAACCAGTATTATATGAAATACTGAAAGGTACTCTTTTAGAAGAGGAAGAAGAAAAAGGTAAAAGCCAAAAAGTTATGAACAACAAATACATATCTATCAACAAGTGAATCTGAAAATTAAGGGAATTGAAGATTTGATCAACAGAATAAACTGGTGAATATAATAAAATCGGGAGCACAGAAAGGGAGTGGACTGATAATTCTCAGGGGAAAAAGGGGGAGGGGTGTACAGGGAGTGACTGGACAAAAATCATACACCTATGGATGGGGTCAACAGGAGGAAGGTAAGGGTAGAAGTAAGGGTGGAAGCCAGGTGGAGGGGAACTAAGGTGGGGGGAAAAGAGAAACAAATGTAATAATCTGAATAATAAAGATTTTTTAAAAAATTAAAAATTAAAAAAAAGCATTATGTTCCCCAATCTATTACTCATAGTTGGAAGTGTTTCCTTTAAGAACAAGAGAGCTTAATGATTAGAGTAGGTGGTTTACAGAAGGGTTTCTAGGCATGATTCCCCATTTTGCATCAAAATCTACAAAAATATTTTTAAATGTAAACACTTTATTGTTATCTATGCAAATGCTTTTAACTCAGCATCCCAACCCATGTGCTAAACCATGTATTATACATTCCACTTTTATAAAAGTTGCTGTACAAAAGGATATTTTACTTTACTAGAAATAACTAGAGCAGCAATTTATACTAGTAAAATGGCAGAAATTACTGTTGTTTTTTAAATTAAATCTTTATTATTCAGATTATTATTTGTTTCTCTTTTTCCCCCTCCATAGCCCCCCTCCACGCAGCTCCCACCCCTCCCTCTACCCTTACCTCCCCACTATTGACCTCATCCATAGCTTTATAATTTTTGTCCCATCTCTCTCTACACCCACCTCACCCCTTTCCCCCTGAGAATTATCAGTCCACTCCCTTTCTGTGCTCCTGATTCTATTAAATTCACCAGTTTATTTTGTTGATCAAATTTTTAATTCACTTTTTAAATTCACTTGTTGATAAATATGTATTTGTTGTTCATAATTTTTTTTATTACCTTTTACCTTTTTCTTCCTCTTCTAAAAGAGTACCTTTCAGCATTTCATATAATACTGGTTTGGAGTTGATGAACTCCTTTAGCTTTTTCTTATCTGTGAAGCTCTTCAATCCTGAATGATAGCTTTGCTGGATAGAGTATAATTGGTTGTAGGTTCTTGCTGTTCATCACGTTGAATATTTCTTGCCACTCCCACCTGGCCTACATCGTTTCTGTTGAGAAATCAGCTGACAGTCGTATGGGTGCTCCTTGGTAGGTAATTAACTATTTTTCTCTTGCTGCTTTTAATATTCTTTGTCTTTTGCTCTTGGTATTTTAATTATGATGTGTCTTGGCGTGGTCCTCTTTGGATTCCTTTTGTTTGGGGTTCTGTGTGCTTCCTGGACTTGTAAGTCTATTTCTTTTACCAGATGTGGGAAGTTTTCAGTCATTATTTCTTCAAATAAGTTTTCCGTATCTTGTTCTCTTTCTTCTTCTGGCACCCCCACAATTCTGATGTTGTTACACTTGAAGCTGTCCCAGAGGCTCCTTACATTATCTTCACATTTTTGGATTCTTTTTTCTTCTTGCTTTTCCAGTTGAGTGTTATTCTGATTCTTTATATTTCAAATTTCTGACTTGATTCTTGCCTTCCTCTAGTCTGCTGTTAGGTCTCTGTATAATATTTTTTATTTCAGTCAGTGTATGTTTAATTTCTAGTTGGTCCTTTTACATCTCTAGTTGGTTCTTTTCATCTCTTCTTGGGTCTCGCTAACTTTATCCATCTATATATTTTTATTTTACTTTTTAAATTAAATCTTTAAGAGACATATGAAAACATGTTCAAAGTCACTAGTCATCCAAGATACACAAATCAAAACAATAAGGTACCATCTCACACCTGTCAGAACAGCGATTATCAACAAACAAGTGCTGGCAAGGTGGCACAGAAAAAGGAACCCTCTTGCACTGCTGGTGGGAATGCAGACTGGTGCAGCCACTGTGGAGAACAGTATGGAGTTTCCTCGAAATATTAAAAATGAAACTCCCATTTGAGCCAGTAATTCCACTTTTAGGACTATATCCCAAGAAGCCAGAAGCTCTTTATTTCATCATCTATTTTGAATGATAGCCTTTCTGGATATAGTACTCTTGGTTTCAGATCATTCCTTTTCATTACCTTGAATATTTCATGCCATTCCTTTCTGGCCTGTAATTTCAGATGAGAAATCAGGGATCAGTCTTACGGGAACTCCTTTGTAGGTAACAACTTGCTTTTCTCTTGTTGTCTTTTAAATTGTCTTTAATTTTGGGCATTTTAATGTGTCTGGGTGTGGGTCTGTATGAGTTCTTGCTTGGGACTTTCTGTGCCTCCTATACTTGTATTAACTCTTTTCATCGAGTTATGACGTTTTCTGACATTACTTCTATCCCTTGCTCACTTTCTTCTTGTTCTGGCATACCTATAATGCAAATATTGTTTCCTGTTGTCCCACAGCTCCCTTAAGTTGTCCTCCTGCCTTAAAAATATATATATATACATATATATATATCCCTAGCCAGTTTGGCTTAGCAGATAAGAGCATCATTCTGTGGACTAGAGTAACAGATTCAATTTCAGTCATGGTACATGCCCAGAGTACATCTTGATCATCAGTATGGGACATGCAGGCAGCAGCTGATCAATGATTCCCTCTCATCATTGATGTTTCTATTATTCTCTTCTACTCCCTCCCTCTCTGAAATCAAATTTTAAAAATGCTATTTGCCATGGAGAGATGGCTGGAAATGTAGGAACTCTCTTAAAAGGACTGCCCATTTAGCCCTTCCTATCATGTGTTCGCCACTTTCCATGCTTGGTTATCAGGATTCTCTACAGCTAGTCTTCAGTTGATTATTTAGGATGGTTTTTTTCTAGTTAATTATTTTTTTAAATAGGTTCTACATTTTATTTTAATCAATTGAAACATGCTAATACCAACTGGGTTACTACATGGGAAAGCCAACAAAATAGCTACAATTTGGCTAATAAAGCCAAATGAACAGCATTTCATCCAACTTAGAATATTAACTGGAAGTTTTTCAGTATTTTAAAGTAGACCTGAAAAAAACAAAATCCAAAAATGGCCAGGCTAGTTACACATCTATTAGACTGGCCAAAATCCAGAACACTGACACCACTAGACACTGGTGGGATGTGGAGCAATAGGAACTCTATTCATTGCCAATGGCAAAGCAAATGGTGCGTGCAGCCACTTTGGAAGAAAATCCAGCAGTTCCTTTCAAAATTGAGCAAACTATTATCATATAATCCAGCAATCATGTTCCTTAGTATTTACCCAAAGTGGTTGAAAACTCTTGTCCAAACAAAAACTTGTACATGGATATTTAAAGAAGCTTTATTAATAACTGCTAAAACTTGAAAGCAACCAAGATGTCCTTTAGTGGATGAATGGACAAATAAACTCTGGTATATACAGACAATGGAAGATTACTCAGTGCTAAGAAAGAAGGAAAAAAAGGGAATCATCAAGCCATGATTAAAAACATGAAGGAACCTTAAATGCATATTACTAAGTGACAGAAGCCAATCTAAAAGACTACATACTATATGATTCCAACTATATGACACTCTGCTAAAATTATAGATACAGTAAAAAGGTCAGTGATTACCAGGAGTTGAGAGGAAGAAGAGAAATGAATAGGCAGAGCACAAAGGTTTTTTTAGGGAAGTGAAAATACTCTGTATGGTACTATTAAGTCATTATACATTTTGTCCAAACCCACAGAATATATACTAAAAGAGAACTCTAAACTATGGACTTTGGGTGATTATGATGCATCAATGTAGGCTTATCAATTGTAACAAAGTACGACTCTGGTGGGGGATGCTGATAATAGAGAAAGCTATGAACGGGTGGGGTCAGGAGTACATGGAAAATATCCGAACTTTCCTTTCAATTTTGCTGGTAACCAAAACCTACTCTAAATATGTGCTCTAAAACCTAAGATTTTTTATTTTTAGTATCCTGATACTACTGCACTGTCCTGCTATGCCACCAAATAAAGAGAATTTGGAGGAGAGGAAAGCTTCCTTTCATGTTGATTTAGTTAAGACTCCCTGAGCTATTTCTAGCCTAGCTAACCTGTTCAAAACACCCATAAATAAAATAATTATTCTTCTCTGCCAATTATTTTCTTCACTTTGTTTACATCCAGATCAGCCTTTGAAGAGACATTTCACCTTGAATGTACATACTCACTGGACACTGTCTTCCATCAACAAGTTGGTACAAGATAAAATCCTAATTATAACAACAGGAAGTGACAAGAGCACAAAAGGAAAATTTAATGACATTACCAGGTATATCTACTGGAACTTTTAGCCCATTGTCAATATCTGTCTTTTGGAAAATGAAGTGTTCAAACCTGATACTGTTATGATTAGTGTAAGGTACAGGTCCATTTGCCGAGGAGAGGGAAAACAAACAACTACAACTTGATCCCACTTTTTTCCAAAAGCAAAACATTTAAAGTAAAACATGAACATTTAATTACCTTTAAATAATATATGAAATAATTTACATGCTATACATTCCCAAACACTCGGAACATAAATCCAATGTTATAAGACATACACAATCTGCCTTTTGCCAATATATACCCTATATTGAATGTTAACTGATTTTTCAGTCCATGTGAGAACAGAAAACACACACACACACACATATAGTTGAAGACTGTAAGATAATAAACCAAAAGAACTGACTACAGAAGTCTTCTATGGAAGATTCTAAAACCACAATCAGTATTGGAACCAAACAAGGCACAAAAGCTTTCCCTTTGTGGTCACAAAGATTAAATTTCCTGTCCTGGTGCTTAAATATCACAAATTATATTTTATATACAGTGTATTTCTGTTACTGCTTACAAAGGGGTATTTTTGTTACATAATTTGTTACAGAAAAGCACTGAAAAAATAAATGGGATTTGATAAGTTCTCAATAAAACTTTTGTTCCACTTGAAAAAGATATTTATGCTCAAAACGTAAAGAGATATAGGTATAATAAAGAGAAGCACAAAGGGCCTTTGCAGATTTCTTCATATCCTTGAATTATATTTCGTGCCATTCTGTTTCTTACATTTTCTATTCTGAAGCCAGCTGCCTCCAGCAGTCCTGACCTCAGGCATCCAGGCCCTGTGCTTTTTTTAAAAAAAACATGGCAAAATAAAACTCTTCCCAGCAGTTAAGTTGTTTTTGTTAAACATTAACTTTGTATTAGGCTACCCTTCATTTTCTTTTTACTTATATATTAGCAGAAAATATTATTCCATATAGAAATGACTGCTTTAAGATTTATATAACCAAGCAAAATATAACTATCTGCATTTCCCTTTAAATTTTATCCCAAAATGTTTAGGTAAACTGAAAATAAAATATTCTAGGAAGAGCAGTAACTCACTGAGAGGTAAAACAGTTTAAAAATATGTACGTATTATTCATTATAATAAGAACAGTTTTAGAACTTTATATTTTTAAAATTACAGTTATCAAAAGAATAAAGCCAACCACAAAATAACAATCAATAGAATGCAGTAATCCACATATGAAAGATAATCAAATGTTGCTGAATACATATTTTAAAAAATCAATAACCTATGTTGTAAATAATAAATCATCAAATGTAGTAGTAAGCAAACTGTAAGTGGGATAAAAATTATGGGTTCATTTTGACTATGGAAGTGGGATGAGCTTCACATGAACTTAACAGTGTACCTGTGCAACTTTCTATGTAGGAGTACTGTAGCATGCAAGGCCTGCAGTAATGAGTATAGACTTCACTGATAAAACAAGGCTGGCAAAAAGAAAACCAAACACAAAATTCTGCTCTCAGCTATAAAACCTAAGAGTAAAGAATAAACTGAAATCTTAAGGTTTTCTTAGAAATATTTTTCATGGCACATTAAACATCACTATAGCTAAAATATGTAAAATTCATAATTGAAAGAACATGCCATGTCATTTATTAAGGGACTGCCTTGTCAAGTTCTGTTTACTGGTAATTAAATTATAGTTAAGTAAGGTTATTCATGTTTGACTCTAATTATCATATAAATCATACAGAAATGTCAATTTGCTAGTATACAATGCAAATTGTGTTTTGAATGTCAGTATCACTTGTTTCTTAAAGAAATGAAAGTCATTCCTTACTAAAAATGCAGTTACACTAATTCCTCTCACAAGAGCAGTTATTTTCCTTCCTTAAATGATTAACCTACTATTAAACTCTAAGATCATTATTAGACAAATTCCTTCTCGTCATGCACAGAGATCATCCTCACGATAGTCCATTTCTTGCAATACAGTCAGTCCAGAAAATACTATAGAAGCCTAACAAGTCATTCTTGCCACACCATACTCTAAGCTGACCACAGCAGGTTCGGATTTGGAAAACTCCTCAGCGTATTCACTATAACGATTATCCGCTGGATTGCTGCCCTCTATAGTTCGAAGATTATCAATCACAGGTGACAGAGTCTGCTCCTTAAAACATAGAGAGGTTTTGATGATAGATGACTCAGGATGAACTGGATGTAACAATTCCTTGGTGAGAACTCCATCTATTTGCTCATTTTTGTATTTATTAATTTTCTAGAACAAATACAAATTTGAAAAAAATTACTAACTGCACATAGTACATGTTTAAGCAACTGTATATAAGACATGTATATGAGACATTCACCCTGAGATCACAACTAAATAATACAACAATTACACACTTATTTAGCTAAAGATCTTATTACCTAAAACCTACATGATTTTTCTATGTACAACAGGCTTTAAAAACACAACTTTTTAAAAAAAAAACTGAACAGATTTAAAAAGTAATCTTTGGCAGAGTATTGCACTCTTTGGACCAGTCTGCAAACCAATCTTTCTGAATTACCTGTATCTTGTGCCTGCCTCTTTTAAAGACATCCTCCCAGTTTACTCAAGCAGTCATTACTTGGATGACTAAGGAACACCCCTGCCTGAGGGACACACAAGACCATGTTATAACATCTATCTAGGATTTTTAAAATATATACTTATTAATTATTTTTTATTATATACTAGAGGCCCGGTGAACAAAATTCATGCACAGGGTGGAGGAGTGTCCCTCAGCCCAGTCTGCACCCTCTCCAATCTGGGACCCCTTGAGGGATGTCCAACGGCCTAAACGAGATCGAGCCTAAATGGGCAGTCGGACATCCCTCTCACAATCCAGGACTGCTGGCTCCAGACTGCTCACCTGCCTGCCTTCCTGATTGCCCCTAACCACTTCTGCATACCAGCCTGATCACCTCCTAACCAATCCCTTACCAGCCTGATTAATGCCTAACTGCTCCCCTGCCAGCCTGTTTGCCCCTAACTGCCCTCCCCTATGGGCCTGGTCACCCCCCCTTACCCTCCTTTGCAGGCCTGGTCCCTCCCAACTGCCTCCACTGCTGGCCATCTTGTGGCCTTCCTGTGTCCACATGGGGGCCGCCATCTTGTGTGTTGAAGTGATGGTCAATTTGCGTATTATTTTTTATTAGATAGGATGATGGCAAAGAAAAGATTATAGAAAAGTCTTAGGATGGAGAGAAATTTCTTCTTTGTTAATTTTTTAAAATATATTTTTATTAGTTTCAAAGAGAAAAGAGGATAGAAACATCAATGATGAGAGAGAATCATTGATCAGCTGCCTCCTGCATGCCCCATACTGGGGATTGAGCCCGCAACCTGGGCATGTGCCCTTGACTAGAATTGAACCTGGGACTCAGTCCACAGGCCAATGCCAAACCAGGTAGGGTGAAATTTCTTAAACAAGGTACAAAAAAAAAAGCATAAAACATAAAGATTGATAAGCTTAACTACAATAAAATTCAAAGCATCTATACAAAATATACTGTAAATAAAATGGAAAGGACAAGTCATTTGTGATATATATAACTAAAAAGAATCAGTGCCTGATATATAAAAAACTTTTACAAATCAGTAAGAAAAAGGCAGATAGGCCAACAGATAGGTCATTCACAGAAAAAGGAAAACCAAATGGCTGGCCAACAAACATATGAAAAGTTATTCAACTTCAATTGTTACGGAAATCCAAAACCAAAAACAATTTAAATGTTTAGCACAGTGGTTCTCAACCTGTGGGTCGCGACCCCTTTGGGGGCCTAACGACCCTTTCACAGGGGTCGCCTAAGACTATCGGAAAACACATATTTCCCATGGTCTTAGGAACCAACACAACACTCCTCGGTGTAGCAAAATGTAGCAATGTAGGTTTACTATTGTTATATGAAGACTGTTACCCATGCTACACCACAATTCAAGACAAAATTTCATTTATTTGTAATTAGAAATAAATATTTCATAATATATAATTACATATTGCTTTTGTGATTAATCACTATGCTTTAATTATATTCAATTTGTAACAATGAAAATACATCCTGCATATCAGATATTTACATAACAGTAGCAAAATTACAATTATGAAGTAGCAACAGAAATAATTTTATGGTTGGGGGTCACCACCACATGAGGAGCTGTCTTAAAGGGTCGCGGCATTAGGAAGGTTGAGAACCACTGGTTTAGCAGCTGAAAGGATAGAGCTACTCATACAAGAGAATATTATACAGTAATCACTAACCAAAGAAATGTATTAAAGCTACACTTATCAACATGGATAAATTTAAAACAATGTAGAGCAAAATGAAGTATGTCAATCTCTATATATTTCAAACATACAGCTTCTTTTACTTTTTTATTAAATTTTTTTAAAAATATAGTTTGTTGATTTTTTACAGAGGAAGGGAGAGCGAGAGTTAGAAACATCGATGAGAGAGAAACATCGATCAGCTGCCTCCTGCCACTGGGGATGTGCCCGCAATCAAGGTACATGCCCTTGACCAGAATTGAACCTGGGAACATTCAGTCCACAGGCCAACGCTCTATCCACTGAGCCACACCGATTCAGCCAAACATGCAGCTTCTTAGCTGAGTGAAAGGTACATGGGCATTCATGTTGTTTATTGCCATTTATTACTGCATACAAAAACTATACTCTCTTTTATTTTTTAATATATGATAAAAATAGTATTTAAAATCACCAAAACAGTAATATAAGTTGTGGATACAAACATACATAGATGTATACAAATGTTCACAAGAATAATTAACACCAAGTTAAGTGAAATTACATGGGGGGACATGAAAAGGAGTATAAGGGTCTTCAAATATATCATGTTTCATTTCTTAAAACAAAAGCATGAAATATCTGAAACAAATATGACAAATGTTACAATCTCACAAAGTTAGGTAATGCATACCCTGATATTTATTACTTTATATCTCTACTTCTCTATATACTTACGATATTTCAATATATTTTAAAATTTAGGGAAAGTGATTCAAATTAACCTATCCTATCTAATAAAAGAGTAATATACAAATTAACCATGACTCGCTATACCCACAAGCCACAACCACCAGCCCATCAGGAGTAAGTATGCAAATTAAACCCCAACCAAGATGGCTGTGGGCATGGAGCTTACAGGAGGGAGACTTGGATTTCCCCAACAATGGAGGAAGCCAAGCTTTCCTCACACCCTGGAGGGCCCAGGCCTCCCCACTCAAGGCTACAAAGTTTCAATTATAAAATATAAATTAATCCCAACAAAAATGGCGGCAGCCACAGAGCTAGAGAGAGTAGGAGGATTGCCCCTGGCAATGGAAGAAGCCAAGCTTCCTCAGCCCTGGCCGGTCTTGGCCTCTGCTTAAGGATACAAAGTTTCAATTGTAGAAGATAAATAAATCCCAGATACCAGGGCCTCCACTTGGGTCACCAGGGAGCGTGGACGGCCTGTAAACCACTACAGACCCCTCACCTGCCTCATGCCCCAAAGGAACCCCCTCCCTGATCCGGAACACCCTTCAGGGCAAAACAGCTGGCCTCCACCCATGCACCAGGCCTCTATCCTATCTAATAAAAGAGTAATATGCAAATTGACCATTGCTCCAACACACAAGATGGCTGCTTCCAGGTGGTCAAAGATCCTGCCCCCATGTGGACACAAGATGGCCACCACAAGATGGCCAGCAGGGGAGGGCAGTTGGCAGGGATCAGGTCTGCAAGAGAGGGCAGTTGTGGGCAATCAGGCCAGCAGGAAAGGGCAGTTGGGAGGGACTAAGCCTGCAATGGAGGGCAGTTGGGGGCAATCAAGCCTACAGGGGAGGGCAGTTAGGAGTGATCAGGCTGGCAGAGGAGGGAAGTTGAGGGTGACCAGGCCTGTAACGAAGGGCAGTTGGAGAGAACCAGGCCTGCAGGGGAAGGAAGTTAGGGGTGACCAGGCCTGCAGGAGAGGGCAGTTAGAGGCAAACAGGCTGGCAGGGGAGCAGTTAGGCATCAATCAGGCTGGCAGGGGAGTAGTTAGGGGGTGATCAGGGTGATAGGCAGAAGCGGTTAGGGGCAATCAGGAAGGAAGGCAGGCAGGCAAGCAGTCGGGAGCCAGCAGTCCTGGATTGTGATCGGGCCTAAATGGGCAGTCGGACATCCCTTGAGGGGTCCCAGATTGGAGAGGGTGCAGGCTGGGCTGAGGGACACCCCTCCTCCCCATGAACAAATTTCATGCACCGGACCTCTAGTTCAAAATGGAGTTCTAACTTTAAAGCAACTATGTGTTCTTGTAAGATTTCTATATATACTAATTTAAGAATACAAGTAATAATACTAATAGTCCAAATATATTACATTAGATAATTCAGAATACTTACAGATTCTAAGTCTTTAATGTCTTTCTCTAACTGTTTATTTTGCTCATTCATATTCATAATTATGTTACAAACTGACTCCCTGGGATGCAGCATTCGATCAAATTGGTGGTACATGTTTCTCCAAAACCTTTATGACCAAAAAAAGAAAAATTTCAATAAATAAATGTATTAAAAAAAAAACAAAACAGAATATAAATATTCAAAGATGCCAACTTACTTAAAATTGAAAGATGCTGTATTTGGCTCCAAAACAGCAAACTGCTGAGAGTTGGCACTGTAAAGTGGATTTAAGTACTTCTTTTGGTCATCCAGAAGAAATGGCCACAGTGAATAAGTCTTCTCCTTTAACCTTATATAAGAGAAACATAAAGACCTTTCTCACAGATGCCAATACTCAATTTTATAAAGCAGGCAATTTTTTTCACAAGTAGATTTAAGTTTTAGTTTTTCCTTTTATTCACAGTCTAATGTCATCTTATCTGTGAATTCTGTATTCTTCTTCTCTCCTATTCTACTTATAATCATTTAATAAAAGCATTTTTATCAAACACAACACAGGTATATTGATTTCTCTAAAACCACATACTTTAAGAGATTCCTCTCTTAATTCACACAATTTCATAATCTTCGTCTGGTCTATGTTACACCTACTTCAAATCAAATCAGCTGATCCTTGAATGACACAGGTTTAAACTGCACAGGTTCACTTATACATGGATTTTTTTCAATAAAGAAAGAGTTGGCCCTGCATATCCCTGGGTTTCACTTCCACAGATTCAACTGATCATGATCAAAAACAGTACTTTTGCCCTAACCAGTTTGGCTCAGTGGTTAGAGCGTCAGCCTGTAGGCTCAGGGGTTCCAGGTTTGATTCTGATCAAGGGCATGTACCTTAGTTGTGGGCACAGCCCCAGTAGGGGGTGTGCATGAAGCAGCTGATTGATGTTTCTCTCTTATCAATGTTTCTAACTCTTTGTCCCTCTCCTTTCCTCTCTGTAAAAAATCAATAAAATATATATTTTTAAAAACAGTACTTTCAAATTCATAGATGCAGAAGATCAACTTAAATTACAGGGGTCAATGCCCTAACTACCAAGTTGTTCAAGGGTCAATTGTATAGTATATAATAAAAGGCTAATATGCAAATTGTCCCCTCTGGAGTTTGACTGAGTTTAATTGCTCGCTATGACATGCACTAACCACCAGGGGGAAGCATGGAATGAAGGCAGGCCCTGGCCAGCAGCTGGCAGCAAGGGAAAGGAAGGCCCTAATCAGCCCTGATCACCAGTCGGGCCCAGGGACTACCTGTGCACGAATTTTGTGCACCGGGCCTCTAATATAAAATAAGATGTTAATGTATTTCTGTTTAGCCTCATTCTCCTAGCCCCACATCCGGGCTGTAATGGCATGTTTTCCTTGTTTTGTACCCACTTACAAATTTAAGTGTGACTGGGTACAAAACAAGGAAATTAGGAAAAATCAGTACAGTATTCAAGAATTTTAAAATGCCAATTATGCTACAAATCTAAGAATAAGTAGGTGAAGTAGGTAAAAAAAAAAGGGTAGATTATTTTAGATAGTATATTTATCAAAGAAAACTAAATCAGTGATACAGAGGAAACAGTAGAGAATCTGCTCATTTTTCCATACCTCTAAGATAACTAACAGGTATATTCTTAAAGAAAGACTACGAAAAAAAATGTGCTTTTATTACAATTTTCCTGTTTGTAAGGATGTTTGCACATTCATATTCATAATTGACAATAGTTTTTTTCTAAAATGGCTCTGTGCTCCAAGTCACTTCTCCTAATTATGAAAAAAAACAGTGAGATACTATAGCACAGAGTTAAAGTCTTAATGGTCTCTGATTTGTTCATCTCTGTCATACTCTATTTCACTTGTTATTCCCTTTACACATCTTTAGAATGTTCCACTTGCTTTCAATTCTGCCTTCAATTCTGTGGGGAGTGGTAGTATGTGGCTGTCTTCAAACTACCACCATAAGTAGCCCTTATAATATGTCCCTTAGATCTTAAAAAATCTATAACTGCTCTTGATTGACTACTGTAAAAAATCTAATCTTAGAAACCCAACCTTACACACACACACACACACACACACACACACACACACACACAATTTTAGCCAGAAGCCCCTAATCCCAAAGACTAGTTAGGAAAAAACAGGTGTAAGACCCAATCAGGGAAGCCAACATAGGTATAACTTATTTCCCCAAAGAACTGTCTATTTAGAAATGTGAGGAGAGTTATAAGGCTTCATGTTACCTTAAATTACCCAACAATTTTACAATCTTTTAACACACTTTAAGACATAGTGACCAATACTTTCTGGGAAATGAAAGGTAAAGATTTTAAAATATATATTTTAAGATATATATTAGAAGCCCATTGTGTGAAATTACGTGGCCCTACCCACCTGCCCACCACCCCACTGCACTCGAAGCCCCACCCACCCATGTGCACCGGTTTTTGGTTGTTACAGCGTTAGGGCCACAGGCCTTTTATAATATAGACTAGTGGCCCAGTACACAAATTCATTCATGGGTGGGGTCTGGCTGGCTCTGGCCCCTGGTTGAACTCCTGGTTTAGGGGACAATTTGCATATTGGCCTTTTATTTATAGGATTCAGAGTAGAGAGGAGCATAAGGGGTTTTGAGGGTGTTGGAAATATTTCTTAGGTGGGTAAGTTTAACATTTATTGAGCTTCACACCTATAATACATGTACTTTTCTAGATAGATGCTACACTTTAAAACACACTTAAAAAAATTCATTCTACTATTAAGCAGAGGATATGAGAGATATTCAGAATATACTTGGCTTCAGAACTATAGACAATAAAATCAACAAAAAATTGAGTTCTATTTCATAATGTATTTTATTCAGTTCAACTATAATTGATGTTAGTCCTCAGCTAAGAAGGAAAAAAGGAGCCCATTTAATCAAACCATCTTACTTGAGTTCTTCTCTTTCCTTCTGACAATTTCCAAGGAAATTTCCAAATTGGCATGAATGAATATGTTCATGAATCTGAAGAAGAAACGCTTCATTGAATTCAAAGTCTTGTGGAAACTGTTCAGTCAAATGCCACACACATTCCAAGAACTGAGTAAACACCGGTGAAACTTCCTTTGGGTCTCCATCCAAATGGCCACACCTAACCGCCCCCCCAGAAAAGCACAAGTTTTTAAAAATGCCTCTGAAAGAAATCAATTGTTCAGGTGTTGTTAAATTTAAACACACATTAAAAAAAAAAAAAAAAAAAACTATTGTGCCATTGCAGAGAAAATTGTAATGTTTTTATTGAAACAATTTATACCTAAGTTTTTCAACCACAATTTTAAAGGGTCTATTACTATTACCTTCTACTTACTACAATACAGACAAACAAGAAGGTTAATAAATTGCCTGAAAATTAACAGAGATATGAAAATTGAAATAACCAAAAAAATTAATCTTCATACAAAAAATCATATCACACTCTCACCTCCCACTGGACATACAAGTTCATGAAAAACAAACATTTTGGCACTCTAACCTACTTTTTCTAATCTTGCAAAATATGTAAATATATTAAGTGACTCACCGCTCGGAAAATTTATGACCAAAGGAGATCCAATCCTTTTCTATTAAAACCTTAATGAAAAACAAAAACCTTAATGAGAGAAAGTAAAATCTACTTTATAACTACTTTCAAATAGTTTTATTTAGAATGGATTAAATCCTATTATCTTAAAAACCACATTTACACATTGCAAACAAAACAAAATGTTTTAAGATTACAGGCAAAAGATAGCAACAACCTAGATTAGAGGTTGATTTAACAGAGTGAAGATGATCCATAAAAAGAAACACAGGAGTCTTATAACAAATTATTTCTACTGTATTTATTACATTCAAGTGAAATACATACATTTTTGTATGTATAATGATTTCTGCCAAGAGAAAGGGCTAGGAAATGTAAATTAAAATGTTAACAGTGGTTAACTGTGGATAGACTCGAGTTATGTCTTAAACCTTTCGCTTACTTGTGTATTACTTATATAATAGTTAAAAAATGATAAAGAGCCCAGGCTGGTATAGCTCAGTTGGTTGAGCATTGTCCCATGCACCAGAAGAGTATTGGTCCTATTCCCTATCAAGGCACATGTCCAGGTTGCAGATTCAGTTCCCAAGGGAGGCAACTGATCAATGTTTTTCTCTCTCTCCCTCTCTTTAAAATCAATGAAAAAAAATCCCTATTTTTTAAAAAATGATAAAGTCTGTATTCAAGTTTAAATGTTAATATCTAATCTCTTGAATGGACTGTATTGGTTTTCTGTCTAAAATAACAGGACTATAAGCTAAACAACTATCTTCTTAGTATTTAATATATCTCATAATTTAATATATAATTACCAAGTACAGTGGTACCTCGAGATACGAGTTTAATTCGTTCCGTAACCTTGAGGCGTGGGAAACTATGAGATGCTCGAGTCGTGGTAAACTGGTGGGTCGTGTGCAGCCAGCCGATCCGCACGACTACTCCTATCTCAAATGTTGCTCGTATTTCAAAGCAAAAATCGCTTGCTCGATGGCGTATCTCAAAAATCTCGTATGTTAGGGCACTCGTATCTCAAGGTACCACTGTATATTCTTTTCACAGTGTCTAAATTGCCACTTTTAACTTCTCTACTTTGATATTAAATCTCTCTGAAGACTATATAATAGGGTGAGTGAAAATGCAGTTTCTGTAGTCAGAATGCATGGACTCAAGTCCTAACATCACCACTTTCTTACCTGTGTGACCTCAGGTACATGACTTTCAGGCTGTAATCTCAGATTTTACTGAGCCACCTGCCATTTTTCTACACACCAACATCTAACACTTAAAATCTTTCTCACTAAACTTATTCCTCTGCTTATCTCCTCAAAGGATAGGAGAACAGCATCACCAATCCTAATAGTTGAGTTCCTAGCCTGGAAATCATCCTAGAAAAGGACTCCTCTCATGTACCCCACATGTATCCATGAACAACTCGAGTTATCACAATAGTTCCTACACTCATCTCCTAGCCTCCAATCCCACTCCCCTCTTCCTTCAAGGCACCAAACCATTTTTTTAAAAGCCCTCTAATGATTCTTACTACCCAAATTCTGGTTTTCTCTTCCTCAAACTCCCACCCCCCTATATTCTTCTGCACCCAAGTCCCTAGCCCCCAACACTCATGCATGTTTAATCTCATGAAGTTGCGGAGCTAATCTTTAACTCTCTTTTGCCTGGGACACTCTTACATTGTCCCTGGATCACCTATAATAATAAAAGCATAATACGCTAATTAGACAGCCAAATGACCTTCCAGACGTCATTCCGGACATCCTACTGGATGAACCCGCAGTGGTGGGGGCCAATATAGAGGCTGTTAGATGTGATAAGGCAGGCAGGCAGGCAGGCAGGCAGAGGAGGTTAGGGGCGATAAAGCATGCAGGTGAGTGGTTAGGTCAATCAGGCAGGCAAGTGGTTAGAGGCAATTAGGTAGGCAGACAGACCAGCAGTTAGGAGCCAGTGGTCCTGGATTGTGAGAGGGTGCAGGCCAGACTGAGCCACTACCCCAGCCCCATGCATGAATTTCAATGTCTAACAAACACATTAAAAACAAACATGGCAAAGAAAATATTACTTATCTTACACTCTCAAAGTAAGCAAAGCATTATTTTATTAACAGCCCTTCTGTTTACCCTATCCCAAATTCAATATGTTAGCACCGTCACATAATGGTGATAAAGGGACCTAGTGATATTAAATCTTCCCTTGCTTTAAGATGGCACTGTATCCAATAATTCTAAATTAATGAAAATTTTCTCACATTTCTTCATTTACTTGCCATAAGTTAAGATATAAACTTTGAAAAGATGAGTTAATATTAAAAACAAGCAAGCCCAGTCAGTGTTGCTCAGTAGATTGATCATGTCCCGTGCATCAAGAAGTTACTAGCTTCATTCCTGGTCAGAAAACAAGCCTGGTTTGTGGACTTGGTCTCCCAGTATAGGACTGTGCATGAGACAGCCAATCAATGTGATGTTTCTCTCTTATCGATGTTTTTACCTCTCTTTACCTTACTCTCTCTCTAAAAAATCAATATAAAACATTTAAAAAATAAACAAAACAGAAGGCAGGACTTTAGCTTTGCAAAGCAAAAAATATGTTCAACTAGAAATTTAATTTTCAGATATAAAACATGCTTCATAACATATAACTACAGTTAACAAATGAAACAGCATGAAACAGAAAGTTTCTTCTAGAATATAATTTTTAAGTATCCCTATTTTATTGTTTTATTACATTACTCATATTTATTAAATATGAGGGGAAAATACTGAATATTTCTAATGTAACATTTTAGAAAAAAAAAACACGTTTAAATCTGAAACTTCTTGTCAAAGAGGTGGCACAAATGAAAATCAGTCTAACTCCAGATTTCTCAACATCAGCACTTTGTGCCAGGTAACATTGTTTTAGGGCTGTCCTGTACAATATGATATTTAGTAGTATCCTGGGGTTCTACCAGCTAACTCTTTCTGTTAGTTGTAACAATCAAAACTGTCTCCTAACATTACTCAATATCTCCTATGGGAGGACTACTGGTCTAGTCAAATACAGTAAAACCTCAATATAACTGGCTAATTCAAGTGAGGGATTGTCTATTAAAACAGAAGTCTGTTATACAGTAAAGTAGATTTTCTGAATGTGTATTTAAAAATTGACAAATTAGT
>PVJN01029668.1:0-12974 GCA_004026805.1 Lasiurus borealis
GGCCTCTGGCAGGGGCAAGGCAGGGAGAAGGCATGATCCCAGCTGTTTCTGAGAGCTCCCGCAGGCGCGGGCTGGAGAGTGATGGGCCAGAGAGGAGGCAGGGAGGCCAGGAAGCAGCTGCGCAGCCTCTTTGGGGACAGAGAGCAGGAGCTCGGACCAGGGAGGCTGGGGAAGGGGAGCCGTGGAGGAGTCAGGACACGGGGAGGAAAAGGCCACGGGATGTGCTGATCCATGCGACGCAGCCGGAGGGCGAGGGGGGCAGGGTGACACCTTCCCCTCAGCACGTTTTCCCAAACCCGGGACTGGGACCGCATGGCAGGATCCGGTACAAAATGACAATGTGGGGCCTCGTTCAAAAAATGCGAGGCATTTCAGGACGGGGCAGCGGGCTCTGGGGCCCCAGTGACCGCGGGCACTGTGGGTGGCGTGTCGCCGGGATGTGAGCCAGCCTGGGGGAGGATGAGCGTCCTCCCGGCCCCTCTGCATAGCAGCCTCTGGCCACGCCTTCGGCTGCGCCTCTAGCACTCCAGCTGCGGGCATGGGGGTGGGGGGAATTGGCCAGCTCAGAGAGGTGGGTGGCAAAGCGCAGCCAGAATCTCAAGTTCAAACCTTGGCCTTGCTCCTCAGTAGCCAGGTACCGACCTTGGGCCATGCTTAGCCCTCCTGCCCCAGTTCCCATCGGAACAGTTGGGGACCCAGCAGTGCCTGCCCGCGCAGCCCTGTGCTAAGTGGCTGTGTGGCCACTGGTCAGTGCACCCCTCACTCACTGAACTGGAGAAATGTGACCCACCGTCCTCCCCTCACAAGAGCTCCTCCTCCCCACCCCACCGCAGCAACTCGAAGAATGGCAGCGTGGCGATGTTCGGCGGCGTGGACCACTCTTACTACCGGGGCGAGCTCCAGTGGGTGCCGGTGAGCAGGCAGGGCTACTGGCAGGTCACTGTGGACAGGTAAGGTGTCCTCCCTCCCCCCCTCCCCCGCCGCCTCTCAGGGCCCCACCAGGGGCAGCCGCACCTGCACATCACATGCAGACACACCAACTCAGACAGACAGAGACCCGCACAGTCACGCACACCAATAAGAGTTCATTCACTACCGCCCTGACCAGGGTCCTGACCAGAGGAAGGGGATCGGCCCACATCACGGAGCACCAGGAGGCGGGACAGGCGCGGGGCTGAGATGTCAGGGCAGCGGCTGGGCAGCTTGGGAGACCCCTGAATAGAGCAAGCACAGTGAGAAAGGGTCAACGAGAATTCCACCGTCTGAACAGGGACATCCCAGGTCACTGGACCTGAGGGGTTCCGAGCTCACGGGGTGTCGGTGTGAAAACAGGGAGCCGGGCAAGCAGGAGGACGCTCCGCCTAGGAGAACCTCTCCGGCCTGGAATCACGTGACAACATCCTAGGGCCTGAGAGCAAATCACACAGAGGAACCCCCACCCACCCGGCCTGGGTGCCAAGGGGCAGGGGATGTAACTGAGAGCACAGGGATCGGGCACCGGGTGGCTGAGAACGGGGGGCGATGACTGAGGGGGCGGGTAAGACTGTCAGAAGCTTAAACTGTGCCTCGGGGCCCACATCCCTCGCCCTGGGCGGGATGAGGCATCGCCTGGCGAGCAGCCTAGGTGGAAAGGGGGCGAGGCAGGGAATAACAACACTCCCTGCCCCCTCTCCAAGCACCTGCTTCCCGGGAACCTGCATCTTCCCTGTGTGGCCTTTATAACGGGGCGGACAGCAGGTCGTGTGTCCAGTTGACCTCATTCCTTCACGCGACTGCCATTCCCTCAGCAAACACCGTCGAGCAGCTGCTGTGCTTTGGGTACAGGCGCTGGAGGGGCAGGGGCACAGCTTGCTCTCCGCACTAGGAGGGCAGACCCGCATGAGTGACCGCATCACAACAATCGGGGGCCCCACCACAATGCACCCTGGAAACCAGGAAGGCTCTGCTGGTCTAGTCAGGGGAAAAAGAGGGACGTGATCTAATCTGGGGGAATACTTCCCTGAAAAAGTAGAGATTGACCTGGACCCTGGAGGAAAGGAGAGGTCAGCCAGGCAAAGGGGCTAGGGTGGGTCTAGGAAGATTAAGAGCACGTGCAAAGGCTTAGGACGCAAAGAGCCAATGCATTCAAGACCAGGAAGGTCATGTGGTGGGAATACAGGGAGACAGAGGCCAGGGGGAGGCAGGAGTGACCCTGGTGCCTGCTCTGTCCCTCAGCATCTCCATGGACGGCAAGGTCGTAGCCTGTCCCGGCAGCTGCCAGGCCATTATGGATACCGGGACCTCGCTGATGATTGGGCCAACCTACCCCATTATCAATATTCTGAGGAACATCAACGCCCGGACCACCAGCACTGGCGAGGTGAGGGGTCACGCCCACGGTCACCCCAGGCTCCCCATACACAGAAGAACCCGCTGGGCCAACCTCCCTCTCCCTCCCTCTCTGACAGTACACCGTCAGCTGCGACACCATGCAGAACCTGCCTGACATCGTCTTCACCATCAATGGTATCGCCTACCCAGTGCCAGCCAGCGCCTACATCCGAAAGGTGAGGAACCAGTCCTGGGGGTTGGCTCTCAGATCTGGGACTGGAGGGATCCATTGGGCTGTAGCTCATTAAGGCCCCCTGGAGGCCGTGCTATGCCATGGCAGATGCTGCTCAGCAGCCCTGGCTGGAGGGCACCTCCCACAGCACAAGCGTCTTGATAGAAGGGTGTCTGGGCACCCATCACCCTCAGAGAACTCTGAGCACCGCCCATGCTGGCTCAGGGCCGAGCTCCAGGAGAGACCGGGCTCAGGGCCTGGCCCTCAGAGAGCATCAGTTCAACCCGGGGCTCGTGGACAGATGGGCAGGGAACGCAGGCACTAACCCAGAGACAGGCAAAGAGTAGGGACAGTGGGGCGGTTGGGGATAGTCCCCGTGTCCCCCATAATCAGGAACTGTGTTCCCCTCCCATCTCCAAGTGTCCTGACTTGGGTGATAGATCCTATGGTCACCGAGGTCCCAGGGTGCAAACACCCTCTGCGAGGCCCCACTTTCCTGTCTGTGAAATGGGGACCAAGCCCCCTTTGTGGGGTGGTGAGACGCTGACATGAACAGAGGTGCGCACTGACCGCACAGGGTCTGGCACAGAGTTGAGGCTCAAGAAGTGCCGGTTCCCCAAGGCGTGCACAGGAGGCGTGGGGCACCCCACGGAGAGAACTACTGAAAATCTCTCAGTCCCGAAACCTGAAGGCACCCTGGGAACTGTGCCAGGGCACCCCGTAAGCCCGTGTACTGAGGCTGAAGACACAGGGAGCCCCGGGGAAGCCTCCCCACCCGCTGACAGTGCAAGGAGGGGGCATGGGCCCGGAAAGGCTGCCCAGGCGCTGGGCTCAGTCTTGGAGGAGGAGCGGGTGAAGGGGAGCAGGTGGGGATCTCTCAGAGCAACAGCCGAGCAGCGGGCCCAGGGGAAGGCGAGGGCGGCTGAGGGCTGTGCTTCTTCCCCGGCAGGAGCAGACGGGCATCTGCTACACCAACTTGGACACCGACATCTCGGGCAGCACAAGCCCGTGGATCCTGGGGGACGTGTTCCTGCGGCTCTATTTCACCGTCTTCGATCGGGCCAACAACAGGGTCGGCTTGGCTCCTGCGATGCCATAGACGGGGCGCTGCTGCTGGAGGCCACCCGCCCCAAGGACTCACACTCCCTGCCTCCCCGCCCAGGGGACCCAGCTACAGCTGAGTCTGCGGCTTTGCCAAGCCCTCTCCTCGGTGAAAAGAAAGGACCGCATTGGCGCCCAGTGGTATGGCTCAGTCATTGAGCCTCCACCCACGAACTCAGAGGTCACCGGGTCCATTCGTGGTCAGGGCACATGCCCTGGGGGTTGCAGGCTCGATCCCCAGGACGAGGTGTGCAATAGGTAGTCCATTGAATAATTTCTCTTATCGATGGTTCTCTCTCTTCCTTTTGCTTCCTCGAAAAACTCAGAAAAATATTGATTTTTTACAAAAAATATTGATTTTTAATAAATGGTCTTATTTTCAATGATGCTCATAGGAATGGTGCCTCTGCTTGGGTCCGGGAAGTACGTCACAGGCAGGCAGGGCTCTGGAATCTCATCTGGACCCACAGGGAGGGATCCCACTCAGACTGTCTTAATTGGCAAGGACCTGAACTGGGACGCCCGGGTCCCCGGATGTGGAACCAGGACAGGACCACAGAGCCTGGTGTTTGCACCCAGGAAATCAAAAGCCACCAGCCCACTCTTTCTCCCTCCCTCTGCCCTTCCATCACCTTTGATTCTTCTCCTACCAGCCCTCTCTTGGCAGCCTGCTCCAGGTGAAGGGCTCTGCCTCCCCGTCCACAGCCTTTCACATCCTGAAGCTTGGAAATGAGCACAGCACCAGAGAAGGGTCTTATTGGACCACCTCAGGTCAGTTGTCCAGCCCTGGACCAATTATGTGACAGATATGGGCCACTATGATTGGCTCCACTTGGTCACATGGCCCCCACGCTGGATGGTGATTAACAGTTTCCTCCAGAACCACTGCCTGGAGCTGGGTGGAGGTGGTCCCAGAAGTGCACAGAGATGCTGGAGGACTGGGCGGTCATGAACCTTTCGGCTTCACGGACCATCAGTGGCCCCGGATCATTGATTGGCAGCTGCTGTGGGTGAAGAAGAATTTGTGGCTGCCACACAACTCCGCCCCCCTCATAGGCGTGTGTAGGAGAAGGTTGAATGCGATGCGAGCATTCTAATAGGACATGAGGAGGAAAGGCGGAATCTGAACGGCAGCCTTACAGGTTTGGGAAACGCCAGGAAGACAGGGCCGCATCCGGCAGGCCAGCACAGCCCGGGGCTCTCAGGTCCCGCTTTAAGTCCCAACTCTGACACTTACATACCAGGCGCATAGTAGGGCCTCAATAAGTAGAGACCCTGTGACCTTAGGTGAGCTCACTCCGGACATCTGTTTTCTATTCTGTAATTCTGCAATCAGAACAGCTCCTCCTGCATTAAGTAAGCATCAGGGAAACCAAATGAGAATGACATGAGCTATCCCTCCACACCTGGCAGTGGCCACTGGCAAACACACAAACACCAGCACTGGTGGGTGAGAGGCGGAGCCTGTGTCCCGTTAGTGTGAGTGTCACGTGCTGCGGACACTGTGGGAGGCAACAGGCGATGCCTCCACAGGTTAAACACAGAATTTTTATAAAACCCAGCGCAACCCACTTGTGGGTTTTTATCCCAAAGAATTAAAATCAGGATCTTGGAGACAGCCGCACGCTTATCCGTTACAGCGTTGTTCACGGCGGCCAGGACGTGGAAACACAAGAGCGCCCATCAGCCGATGCCGGGATGAAGAGTGCGCGGTGCAGACGTGCGAAGGGACAGTGTTCAGCCATCACGGGAAGGAAGCCCTGCCGTGGGCAGCAGGCAGAACCTGAGGGCTTAGGCGACGTGAGAGAAGCCAGTCCCAGAGGGTGGTCCGATGTAGCCCACGTCTCTGAGTCCTCACACCGTGAGCCTCACAGGGCAGAGCGTGGCATGTGGCTGCCAGGGGATGGGGAGGGAGAGGGGGGAGTTGATACTGGGCAGGTATAGTTCAGTAATGACGTTCTGCAAGGCGAATGGGGCCTGTTATGTAACATTGTGCCCATAGTTAACAAGACTCCATTGTTCTCTGACAATTTCATGTTAAATATTCCTACTGCAATAAAAAAACAAGCTACACTGATAAAAGAGAAATATGCAAATTGGATGCACAGCCACAATGACCACCAGCCAATCAGGAGTGAGTATGCAAATTAATCCAACAAATATGCTGGGTTGACTGGCCTATGTGGGCACGGAGGGGTTGGTGGGGCAGGACGACTGCTATGAGGGAAAGGACCGGGGCAGAGGGAGTTACTGGAGCCGCTCCAGCCATGAGTGAGGATGTGCAGGCTCCAGAGTGGCCAGGAGTGAAAGCAGGGGAAGGAGGCCTATTCTTGCAGGAATCTTCGTGCACCGGGTCACTAGTTAACTAACAATAAGAGAATCTCCTCTTCTGATTGGAGCAAGGGCAGGGTTGGACATGAAGGTTGCCCATCAATGTGTATGGCATTGCTTTGTGGGGCATCAACAATATTCTAAAAGTAAATCATGGGATGGTTTGATATCCTAAATCACGAATATCTTAATCATACCAAACTACAGGCCTGAAATGAAACATATCTCAATCAGGCTGTACCTGTGCTACACCTAAGAGAATGACAGGAAAAACCAGCCCCACCTTCTCGGTGTGTGGTGACCATTCCATGCGTTAGCCTATAGGAAACCTTTGGGACGGAGTCTGTCCCACAGCAGCATAAAGTGGTGTCACACATACGGCAGAGAATGACCAACGTATGTATGACAACAGTCACACCCAGGAGGCAGCACATGGGCGACTGCTCCTCTCTTCTTAAGCTTTTATTGTTTGTTTATTTATTTATTTATAAAAATATATTTTAATGATTTTTCACAGAGAGGAATGGAGAGGGACAGAAAGCCAGAGACATCAATGAGAGAGAGACACCAATCAGCCGTCTCCTGCATGCTCCCCACAAGCAATGTCTATGACCTCTATCAGAATCAAACTTGGGACCCTTTAGTCCACAGGCCAACACTCTGTCCACTGAGCCAAACCAGTTTCAGCTCGTCTTATGCTTTTATTATTATTTTTCAGTGCCAATTGTTAGATCAGGAAAATGCCAAGCATTATTCTCTGAAGGACAGAGATGCCTGCGTAGCCGAGTGGCTCAGGAGTTGAGCACCAACCTAGGAACCAGGAGGTGATGGTTCGATTCCCCGTCAGGGCCCATGCCTGGGTGGTGGGCTTAGCACAGGTGGGGGGCGTGCAGGAGGCAGCTGATCAGTGATTCTTCCTCTTCATTGATGTTTCTATCTCTCTCTCCCTCTACCTTTCTCTCTCAAGTCAATTTAAACAACAAAAAAAGTGTTCCCTAAAAGAATGGACAGTTTCATGGACAAGACCCCCTTAGCGATTACCCTAATATCTCCCACACTTACTCCTGGCTCTCTCCTAGCCATCATTACCTGACCCTCCACCCCCAAGCAGCAGTGTGCTCCAGACCAGGAATTTCATCAGGGAGACCTGGGTTCACCTCTCAGGCACACACTGGCCATTTGACCTCAAGGGAGTGGAACTCCCCAGCCTCGGTTGCTCATCTGTAAATTGGGGACATTCTCAACCAAATACGGCTCCCACATAAGCACATGGGAACAGGCATTCAGTGTGTGTCCTCCAATGAGTCAAGGTCCCTGCCCAGGGGACCAGCTTGGTCAGGGCAGACCTCACCAAGGAGGGGGCTGTGCAGAAGGACGGCTGAATATGAAGAAGGAGCCAGCCATGCAGGGTACTGGGAGAAGAACATTCTAGATGGGGAACAGCAAACACAAAAGTGCAGGGTAACGGAGCCCAGAAAATTGCTACTTCTCCAGTCATCTGACAACACTGGACGCACCGGGCATCGAGGCCACAGGCACCATTCGGTGACCTCATGACACACTTGGCCAGTGACTCACCCCCTCCCAGAATAGCAGCCTCCGTGCTGCGTGCAGTCTGAGGGGAGAGCAGGGCCATCGACAGACAGAGTTCCTCCTGGGCCCAGCGAGCAGCCCCACCTCGCCCGGAGGCACAGGGGACAGTTCACTGTTGACTGGCCTCTTGCTCGCACTCCTGGCGAAAGCCTGGCACCCACAGGACAGGGGTGCTGTGCCCTTTCCCGTGTGGTTCTGGGGCCCAGAAGTGGGCGTACCCTGGAAAAATGTGGTTCCTCTCTTCCTTGCCAACAGGTGGCCACGGACATCAGCAGTAACACTGACCTGGGCCTGGACCTCAACCTGCTGTTAGCCGGGACCAGATGATGCCCAGCCTTCCCCATGGTGCCCCGGTTCATGTTCTCATTCTCTATCTCTCTCACTTTCTCTGAAATCATGTTCATTTATTTATCTCACAGGAGGAGAAAGGGACAGATACACCCATGATGACAGAGAATTATTGATCAGCTGTCTCCTGCATGTGCCCTGATCAGTGACCTCCTGGTTCATAGGTCAGCGCTGAGCCTGTCTCCAGGTCATGAGACTGCTCTTGTTCCACACTGAGTGTCAGTGACGGTCAGATGTCTGATGGCCGGGCCTGATTGCCTGGCGCTGCAGCCCTGGAGCGGGATGGGGTGGCAGACAGGGGCCTTATAACTGCCATCATGAGCTGGAGAGCCCTGGGCTGCCCGTCGATTCCACAGGGTTGTCACACAAAGGGGCTACCAACTGGAGGGGGCTCTTCAATAGAAAGCCACGCTGGGTGGGGCGTGGTGACCCAATGATTGAACATCCACTGGCGGACCAGGAGGTCATGGTCTGATTCCTGGTCAGGGCACATGCCAGGGTCGTGCGGAAAGCAGCCAATGCATGACTCTCTCATCACTGATGTTTCTCTCTATCCCTCCCTTCCCCTCTCAAATCAATAAAAATCTTTAAAAAACTAAACAAAACCATGGAACCTGAGCTGGGCTGAGGGATCGCCTCTCCTAAGGGCGTGGATGCCAACACCAGGCACCGGGCCGGGCCCACAGGAAGGCGAGAGCAGTGAGACACGGAGTTAAGTGCTCCAATGACCCGCTGACACCTCCATGTCCACAAAGGGTGCCCCAGCACAGGGTGCCAGAGGCACAGTGGCAGGGGGCACCAAGCTCCATCCTGCCCAGGCCTCTTCCCCACCCGGATCCCGAGGCCTGGCTGGCGGCCTTCTCTGTTACTGGGCTCTGCACACTCCCCTTCCCTTCCAAGTAACCCCGGCTCACTGCTTAGCCGCTGCTCCCAGGCCTGTGCTTCCCCTGCCACAAAGCAGAGGCAGCCATTTCCCTCAACGTTTCCTCATTCCTCCCACCGCCAGGCCCTGACGTGGCCCCCCCACTTCTCCAGCTGGACCACGGCGCAGCCCTGGGGGTGGCGGGTCCGGTTCAGGAGGAGCAGGAAAGGGGCAGGTGTGGTTCTCAGACTGACCCTGAAGGCAGTCACGTCCTCAACTCGGGCCCCTCGGGGCATCGATACAGATAGAAGCTCCCAAAAGACAGTGTTTAAGCCTCTGGTCACTTCAAAGATAAGAGCTTTCAAAACAGTATCACGAGGCTGTGTCTCATCATTTAGCAACAAATGGAACAACTTTCTTTCTCTCCGCCCAGGCTGCCAGAGGTGGGGGAGGGGGGCTGCTGTGCTGGGCGTCAGCTGTGTGTCACATTGCACCGGGCAGGGGCAAGTGCATGGGCAGGAGCACCACGCCCTGGTGCCCCATCGCCATGCAGCATCCTATTGGGAGGGAGGACCCGGCATGACTTTGGGGTGGACACCGTACGATGCACAGCAGCTATGCACATGTCTTCTAGAACCTCACTCACAGGGCTTTACTTCACTCCTTTTCGCTGTGACAGCATAAGCAAGGCTATCACTGCACAGAATACCGGTGGCCCCAGGATGTAGGCTCACGCTCTGAATAACGATAAAGGCAGTGTTTATTAAACTGCATTTCATTTTCACAACGGAGCTACCAGCTGCAAATTCGTGTATATGTTTTTGTGGACACTCTGTATAGACCCACAATGCTCATTTACACCAAACAAAATTAACGACTCCAATCTTATCTAAGATCTAGTCCGTGCTGAAATCTTCCTGACTCTCTCAAAAAACGCCTTTCTGCAGCTTATTGATTCCAACTAGGACCTAGAAAATGGACACATGTGTTGAAATTAGTGACCCGGTGCATGAAATTCATGCACATTAAAAGCAAATTAATTAGAGGAAATAATTTAATATTGCAATTTGCCTTTCTCTAAATAAAAGTGTCAGAGATGAAAGAAAGTTAGTAAAATGTGTATGAAAACCTTCCTCCTGTTAGTCTGGGGCTCACCAGAGGACCCAGAGTCAAGTCCCTGCCAATCCACATACCTCAAAATCACTTGAGACCCAGACCCAGCCAGCACCCCTACCGCCACATTGGGGTTAGATCCAAACCTGGATAGTCCCATCCTTGTCAAGCCCTGGTTGGCAGGGGGCATCGCCTAAGGTCTCCTCGCCTGGCACCAAGATTGGGGGCAAGGCCTGAGATACCCCAGGCCAGACGAGGGGGGTAGAGTGCCTTGAGGTCACCCATCAAGCCCGACAGATGAGGGACATGACCTGAGACCCCGTCAATCCTCGCTTGGTGGGGGGCATGGCCTGAAGTCACCTGTCAAGCCTCACCAGAATGGGAGGCACACCCAAAGGTCCCCTGACCCAGCACCAGCAGGGGCCAGACTCAGGTCCCTGGTCAGGCCCAGCTGGGGAGGGTCAGCCTGATTTGCCCTGACCCAGCAGAGGAGGTGCACCCTGAGGTCCCCTGACAAGCCCCGTGGGTCCAGGAATGGCCTGAGGTCCCCTGTCAAGCACAACCAGGTTCCCTGGCCCGGTGCTGAGGGTGGTTGTAGCCTGAGGTCCCCTGTCAAGCCCTGTTGGGTGAGGGGTGCAGCCTGAGGTCGCCTGTCCACCACTGCCAGGTAAGGGAAGTGGCCTAGGGTCCCTGTCAACCCCACAGGGCAGAGGAGGGCATAGCCTCACGTCCGTGCTGACTGCTACTTAAGGCTCCTATGGGATCTTGGCCTCAGTTGTGGGAGGAGCCATCTTTGTGACGGAGTGATGGTCAATTAGCATATTCCCTCTTTATGAGATAGAATATTAGATGGGATTAGTGTGGTTTACCTCCCAGGGAGCACCATCTCCCCACTCCTGCGGAGGTCACGTGGTTTGGTTTGTCCCCCAGCCATGCCCCGAGGAAGAAATTACGATAGAGATCTCTGTATGCCGAACTTTTTTTAAGTTCTTCCCTCTCCCTGCCCCCCAATCTGAACAGCGATGGGAATAAAGATGTTATCAGGAAGTTTGTAGTGCTGATGGGAATCAAGATGTTATCAGGAGCCGCCCTCCCAGCGGATCACGAGTGCAGGTCCGAGCGTATATATGGGCAGTTCTGGCCCATCCCCGCTCGCTCCAAACCCGAGCCTTCAGGAGGACTCAACGCGGGAAGAACGCACGATGAGGTGGATCGCGTTCCTCAGCCTGGTGGCCCTCTCCGAGTGCCTGGTCACGTGAGTATGGGGGCACACTCTCCCTGCCTCTCCCTCATTGTCCCCTTATCCTTCCTTCCACCGCCCAGGCGTGGACGAGGGAACGCCATCATTCCCTGTCCTAAGGTCCGCATCTCCCTGTATGTTTGAAATTTTGTTAATCCTGCCAAGACCAGTTTGGCTTAGTGGATAGAGCGTCGGCTTGTGGACTGAAAGGTCCTGGGTTCGATTCCGGTTGGGAGCATATACCTTGCTTGCGGCACGTCTCCACTGTGGGGCGTGTAGGAGGCGGCTGATCGATGTCTCTCATCGATGTTTCTGACTTTCTATCTCTCTCCCTTCCTCTCTGTAGAAAATCAATAAAATATATTTTTTTTAAAAAGGTGAATTTTGTTAATCCTCACCAGAGGAAATTTTCCCATTGATTATTAGGGAGAGTGGAAGAGAAGGGGAGAGACAGACAGATATCGATGTGAGAGAAACGCATTGATTAGTTGTCTCCGGAACAAGTCTTGACTAGGGCCTGGTCCAGGGAGAAGCTGCAACCGATGTATGGGCCCTTAAGCAGACAGGAACCCAGGACCCTTCAGTCCCCAGGTGGATGCTCTATCCACTGAACACCACTGGCCAGGGCCACTTCTCTATGTATTGATGAGTAGCTAGCCACCTGCATGGTGGGGCCCGGGTTCGAGGACAGGTCTGGGGGTTCCACAATGCCAGGATGCCCCTGTGTGGATGGTGCCACCAGGACTGCTCATGGCACGGCTTGAGCTGCTGTGTGGGTGATCCTGTGGGGAGACAGCACTTCTCTCCCATTGCTGCTCGCTCCATTCCCGCTCTCCCTCGTCTCCGTCTGTCTCTCTCTCCTCTCTCTCTGTCTCTACCCATGTCTCTGCAAGCAAAGAACTGCGTGGGTTTTTCCTTCTGTTTTGATTCTTGCCTGCTCCTCTGTCCTCTGGATTTCACGAATGTCTCCATCTCCCGGCTCCCTCACCCACCTCCGGCCTCCCCGCTGCTTGACCCTGGAGAAGGGCCGGGAAAGGTTCTTCCGGGCCGAGTGTTGCCTCATGAGCAGGTGGCAAAAGCCAGGACACCAAGCCCCTGCCTTTCAGTTCCTCCTGTAAAAGTGGGTGATCCCCACTCCGCTCCTCCAGGGCTTCTGGAGAGGGAGCCGCTCAGATGACAATGGCGACAGCACTGGCTCAGGGTCACGGTCCCTCGGTCAGGGGCCTTCGGTCCATCCTCTCCCTCAAAGCCCCAGACACCTGTGCTCACGCCACTTCTTTACGACGGGGGAAGGGAGGCTCCGCACGGGCATGTGCTCCCCGGGGTGCTAGAGGCCCTGCGCTCAGACCGGGCCCACGGTCCGGCCTTTGCCTGCGATGGTGGGCGGCGGCCCCTCATAAGACGGCCTGTGAACATCCTCGGGGAAGACGCGGCGCGGCTCCAACGCCAGGCGTGGCGGCCACCCTGAACCGCGGGGTGCGGAGCTGCGGTCCCATTTGTTGTCTCTCCCTCGGAAGCATCCCTCTGACCAAGATCAAGTCCACGCGGGAGCAGGACCTGCTGAGCGACTACGTGCAGCAGCGCCCCTATAGCCACGGCTACAAGTTCCTGAGCAAGAAAGTAACCATAAGGAACTACCTGAACGTGAGTGTGGGGGTGCAGCCCGCAGCCTTCCCTAGGTGCTGGCCTAGGCCTGGGGTTCACCCACAGTGAGAGCCGGGAGAAGGGGTCTCCTGCAGGCAGCAAAGCTGGGGAGCAGGGGTCCCTCCCGGGGAAAATGCACTCCCCCTTCTACTCCTGGTCTGTGTGACCGAGTCCAGCCGGGTCAGGCGGCCGGCAGACAC